>SGPM01000183.1:0-53380 GCA_004802725.1 Antrodiella citrinella | reverse complement strand
CAAAAACGAAGATTCGCCTCAATGCTGCGCAAGCGCTTATTCCTGTGGTACGGGACGTTCCCTGTGATGCGGGACTCTCTCATACGGGATTTCACGCAAGGCTGAATTTTGGCACGGGGTATGTTATTTTCTCTCTATGATACGGGAATTCTCATGTGCTGCGGAAAATAATTTTTTGTGCATTTTGAACAGCATAGGTGTCGGTATTGACACTCAGCGTGATTGGACGTGAGATGGTGTTCTGACAAGATATATAAATCGTACCCGCAAGACTTGAAGCACAAAGTGCAATGTTGATACAAGCCGATTTCCTGACAGGTGAGTTGGTCAGGCGTTGAAATGGGCGGCATGCTTTGGAAAACAACGAGCGACAATGTGAGGACCGAGTGAGATGAGCAAGAAGATGAGGAACTTACTTACTGGGACTAGCGACGGAATTATAGGCAGGCTCAGCGGACATTTACTACTTCGAATCACAACGCCATTGTCAGAACCGTACATTTCCGACGTGCTGACGCAATGACTAGTACGAGTGGCCGTCAGATGGAGAATGTCATGATCGCCAGACCAATGTAAGGCCAGGTAAGATCTCGGATATACGTCTGTCCGAGTCTTGCAGTGATACTGATAGCATCTTTCAAGCACTCGGAGCAACCTGGGATCTTCTCTGTGATGCGCAGTCTCGAATTCCCCCCTGTGCATCTATGAAATACCAAAAGTGGCCACACACAAGGACGAGGAGAGGAGAACATTCACTTTGCCGCAGGATGGAGGAAGTAGGCTGTTACGCGTGAGAAGTGTAGCCATATTTATAGTTCTGATTTTACTATTATATCCATCTTCGACAGCACCACATATGGCATCAGACAAGCCATATATGGGCTACAGAAATACATAATATGGTGCGGCACGACCTCGGCAGGAAGATCCGCTGCGGCAACAAGTATGGGCGGGGCGCTGAAGCCCGTTAACCCCAATTCGTGGACGCTGTTTACGACGACGGCGAGCACTCGTTTGCAGTGTTCTTCCTTCATCCTGCTGTCCGACAGTGCCCGACTTCTATGTCCAAAGTTGCCGCCATCTCACAGCCATCACCGCCTGGGGATGAAGAGCTAGCGGCTCTCTATAACCAAGTCCTCATCGGGTTCGCAGAGGAACCCTCGCCCACCTCAGACCAATCATCACAAAAGTTGCCCTCACCTGGAGATCGTGACTACAGCGACACGGCTATATACGCTCACTACGCGAATGACGGAGTCGATACTTCACGATCAAGCCACCACAGCATGAACGGTCGTTCAACAAAACAGACATGTACGTCTCGCGGGTTTCTAGTTATGAATAATGATGCTTGATCCGCTGAACAACTCGGCACATATTTTACAGTGCCTCCTCAGCCATCTTCACCTAGAGGTCTTCCTGTTTCCCCCACTCAAGGCAGAGTTCGACCCCTACCCCGTATCCCAGGCAGCGTGCCGCCGCCCCCACCGCTGCCCGCCAAAACAGCACTTCCAATGATGCCTGACCCCCGTTCGTACTATCAGGAGTCACAGCAGGAGGTAACTTACATGCAGCCAGTGATTCCAGATAGGTGAGTGTCGTGCAATGCTGCAAGGTGAAATGATGCAGGAGACTGACCACCGAGTGCAGGCCTCCTCGCACCCCGACGGATAACTCCTACAACAACGGTCGTTATGCTGCACATTACAATGGCATTCAAACCGATTATCCTCCTCCCTCGACGTACTATAGGCCTGACACTGCTTCTTCTGATACTGCTGAGACACCGACAGTGAATATGCATATGCCAATGCCCATGCCCATGTCGGATGCAAATGGAGCGTCGCCTGGTTGGAGACCGCCTACTGGGCAAAGCGACGTGAGCGCACGATACCAGAATTCTCGACCATCGACCGTGTCGTCTCAAACACCACGCGGGCCTGTATACGAGAACGGCTATGACGACCCACCGTACCGCTCGCCTGACTCGTTCGACGATATGTACGCCAGCCCCGATAGCTATGTGTCTTCCGAACCTTACCACCAAGATACGATCGCCAATCATCGCCGAGTAGACTCGAACCGGAGCTTCCAGCAACCATCTCTGTACCCTGGCATTCCTTGTAAGTATCTATTGTAGTGTCAGTCGAATTTTGATGAGTTAAACTGTCCATAGATCCCCGTAATCAAGACCTTGGCATGTCGCATAGCGCAGGTTCGGGTAGTTCTTCACAATTCCCCCCTTCAGGGCCCGGTGTACACCGAAATCCTTCAGCTGCTACCAACGGTACGACAGCAACCAGAAGCTCATTGTATTCCTCTGAAGATGGTACATTGGGTGTTGCCCGTGCATCTTCTTCGCTCGCTACGACTCTCGACCGGGGCAACTCTACCGGCTCCTACCAATCGGACTGGACACAACCGAAGTTCCCTCAGCCTCATCCTCAGCCGCAACCAACCCAGTCATATTACGAACAACCCTCATACCCTGACCCTGGGCCCTCTCAGCCTCAGTTCCCTGGAACATCTTCCAACTGGCGCAATAACGACATCGTACGGACCTTGGAAGATATCAAGCGGCCTCTAGACCCTCAAGAAGACTACGATGAAGATGCGTATTTCGACGAAGAGGATCCCAGTGAAGATGGAGACGATCGTTTCTTTAATCCCGCACTTCTCAGTCATATCGCTGTTCGGCTGAAGGATAAGGTACCACGTGGGACGCACGTGAAAGGCAGCATACCTTACCCTCGAGCTTTCACGGGGAAAGACATTGTGGTACGTGTATTTTGTGGTTTTGATCTTGATTGTGAAACCAGGTGCTAACGTGACGACAGTCTACGATCCAGTCGCAAATACAACGTGAGATGCTGATCACACATGGCGTATCTACCAGTGACCGCCGAGCTGCCCTTCAAGTTGCTCGGAGTCTACAGTCACAGTTGTTCTTCTACGAAGTTGAGTGGGGCGGTCGGCAGCTCCAGGATGGCGTGGAAGACGTGTATATGTTCTTGGATGATCTAGAAGGGACGTCAGACGCCAGAGTTGAGCAGGAGGAATTGCCGACAGCTGTCGTTACACTCCTCACGAAGTGTTATTCCACCTGCTGTGACGACGAAACGCCTTGTTATTCGTATGCTTGTCCACGACGAGTACGCAGTTTCTTCTTCTTTCAAGGTGTTAAGTTCTTACTCGACCATAGCGAGAAGCGTTACCTGCTCTTCCAATTCAGGAGGAGCTTACGGAGGAAGGCACGGTACGTTATGTCGATGACCGAGGTGTTGCATTCTATTAACTCTGCCCAGGAGGACGAGGATTGGAGTGCGTCAGTAGCTGAAGACCTTCTAAAGACTTTGCCGGCCAGTGAGGTCAGCAGACAAAGGTGATCTTCTACTTGATTGACCTGTTCGTACATATACTGACGTGCGATACAAGTATCATTCACAAAGTCATCTCGAAAGAGAAGCAGTATCTCCGTGACTTGGATACCGTCGAATCCGTATGTTAAAACTCCACGTCTATCGGTCCACATACTCATCGTCTCTTACAGTTGTTCATCCGTCCGCTACGAACTGCTAACCCGCCCATCATCCGTCCAGCCGAACTTGACGACTTTATTGAAGACGTGTTTGGCAATATCCTCGATTTGCGCGAGTGCAACAGGCGTCTCCTCGAAGTGATGTACGTACGACAGCGTGAACAGGCTCCTATAATCCACGGCATTGGCGACATTTTCCTTGATGCTGCCACCGAGTTCCGCTTAGCATATCCTATTTACGTCGGTCACCTACCCGTGGCCGAGAAGAGGGTCAAAGACGAAGTGGATCATAATGCCGACTTCCGGAGGTTTTTGGAGGTAAGTAGTGAGAATAACTCGGTCTGAACTACACTCAGCATATGCGCATATCTACAGCAAGCTGCCCGCAGTCCGGACGCTCGTCGGCTGGAGCTAAAACACTTCCTCAACAGACCGTCGGAGCACTTGCAGAAATATCCTGTCACTTTGGAAGCTATCTGCAATGAGACCACGGAAGGCAATCCGGACGCCGAATTTCTTAAAGAGGCTATCGAGGCAATCAAGAAGCTGCAGTCGATCTCGCAGCTATGGACATTCCAGTCTGCGATGGGCAAGGGTCCTACTGGGAAACTCGATTGGCATAATCTGGTATCAGAGGAAGTGCGATTGGCTCTGCCAAAGCAAGAAGCTAAACGTCAGAAGTGAGTATTCAGTTGGTATCATCTGATGATTGTGCTGATTTGTACTGTAATAGCATCATCTTTGAGCTCATCAAGGGTGAAATGGACTACGTCAAGGATTTGGAGAATATTGAGACGGTACGCTTTTCACTATAATGTCTTTGCGTTCGCATATAACATGTCTTTAAAGATGTATGTCGCGCCTCTTCGCGAGATGGATCCTCCCATTGTATCGAGGGAGCGACTGCCACAGTTCTTGCAGGATGTCTTCCACAACTTCGCTGAGCTGCACGCCCATCATCGCAAGATGCTTAACACCTTCCAGGAGATCCAGCGAGACGAGCACCCTCTCATTCGCAGTGTCACCGCCGCTGTGTACGACGCAGTTCTCAACTTCCGCGAAGCGTACATGGAGTACATTCCTAATTATCCCATAGCCGCTTACCGTATAGACGAAGAGATGGCCAACAACGTAGCGTTCAAGGACTTCGTAGAAGTGAGTGGTGATGTCATTTTCATCAGGTTTCACAAGGACTTGACACGATTATTTACAGAGTTGCACGCGGCATCCGGATGCCCATCGACTCGATATGAAGAACTTCATCAACAGGCCAATCCCTCGTTTGCTTCGTTACGAGCTTCTGTTGAAGAATATCCTTGATGAGACGCCGGAAGGTCATGAGGATAAGGACACTATTCCTCAGGTTCTCGAAGTCATCAAGGCTCTGGGTAAGGAGACAGAGCCAGGTGTCGTGTCGGCCAAGCAGAAGGTCGAGGTTTGGCGATATAACTCCAACTTAGTCTTCAAGCCAGGAGAGGCTATCGTGAGTTGATCTCGCCATTTTGGCGCGATCAGTGTTGACCCTCTCTCAGGATATGGATCTTCTCAACGAGAATCGTTCTCTGATCCACACCGGCAAACTGCTGAGACAGCCCGATACTGGTTTCGAATGGAACAGTTGGACTGAACTGTTTGTCCTCCTCTTTGACAATTACCGTACGTGTTACTCCTCTGATCTTACTTTTGTCATGCTGACTTCGTCCTTCAGTTGTCATGACGAAGCCAAAAGAGAGGGATGGCATTACCAAATACCATGTCTATAGACGGGTAAGTCATTGAGCAGTCGTGAAATGACATTCAGAGCACTCATGTCCTTTGTAGCCTATTCCTCTGGATTTGCTCACGCTTGCCAACTTCACCGATCCCCCCACCCAGCGCAGTACTAGCATCTTGCGTACTCGTCTTCGAGGCGAGAAGCACGATGTCAGCACTCCCACTGGCTCGACGGCGAGTCCGGAAACGGCGACAGACTCGCGTGCGGTCTATCCTTGCACGATCCACCATAATGGCCGACTTGGTGGTCTATACACTGTCTTCGCCGAGTCATTGCAAGCTCGCAATGAATGGAAGCAGAAGCTAGACGAAGCCATTGGTCTGCGAAAAGTGGTGCAGGAGTCTAACAAGGTCTTCGAAGTGGAGACTCTTAGTGCAGATACATTCATTGCTCCAGCTCTTGGCCCGCCGAGTAGCAACGGGCAGGCATGGAATCATGAGAACGCCTATACCGGCAAGGTCACTTGTTCTGTTCCATTCAGTGCGTATCCAAGATTCTTCCTTTTGTTCTCCGGACGTTGACCTGCCCCACAGCTACTTCCGACGGTCGTGGCCTTGTTGCCATTGGTTGTGCAGAAGGTGTCTGGATTGGTTTCCGACATGATTCTAGATGTAAGTCTCTCGTTATAGTACTTCTATGATTGCACTTGCTGACTCGTTCTTTAGCAATGCGACGCGTCCTGCATCTCAAGATGGTCACGCAATGTGCTATGCTGGAGGAATTCGGTATATTCCTTGTGCTCGCCGATAAGGTATGATCTGTGACCTTGCCTCTATAGCGTTTTTATTGATTCACTTGTCATAGTCTCTATTCGCGTATCATATCGAGGCTCTGGTTCCCTCCTCTCCTCAGAGTGCACACACATCTCAGACTCCTCAGAAACTTAGTGGAAGCAAGGATGTTCATTTCTTCAGTGTTGGCAACCTCAACAACCGCACTCTCGTCATTTACATGAAGAAGAAAGGAGTACGTTTAACTTCGTTCGTGAAGGCTTTGATCCTAGTTATTGATTTGCTTCGCAGATGGACAGTGTATTCCGAGTGTTGGAGCCTGTGCTGGGCAAGATCAATGAGCGCACAAAGGCGCCTCCTACTTTCGGATCTCGTTTCGGTCTTCGTCCGCAGAGATCTGACTGGTTCCGAGTCTACAGGGTAAGTACTCAGGTGATCTGACTGTTGACGTTTCTCTGACTGGTTTATTTCTTCAGGACTTCTTCTTGCCCTCAGAATCGTACGATCTCATCTTCCTGAAGGCAAAGATCGTGATCCTTTGCACGAAAGGATTCGAGATCATGGATCTCATTGAGTACGTCGTCCTTTGCATTGCTGTGTGCTCTGCTCTTACGTCTCCTCTAGCTTCAAGAGTGTCACTATCCCACTTCGTGATGACCCTCGTCTCGAGAAGTTGGCCAAACGTTGTGAATCATGTCGACCCATGGGCATGTTCCGTTCAAGCAAAGACGAGTTCCTACTATGCTACAATGGTATGCAGCAATGATGAAATCTCCTGTGACAAGTTGCTGACTCGATCTTTCAGAATTTGGATTATATGTTGACCGTCATGGAGAGCCGTGCCGCTCGATCCAGACCATCGAATGGGAAGGAACAGCGGAGCACGTGGCATGGCATCCTCCATATGTTCTCCTTTTCGATTCTCGCTTCATTGAAATTCGTCATGTCGAGACTGGTCGCCTTGCACAGATTATCCCTGGGAACGACATGCGTTGTATATGGGATGGTCGTGGCACAACATCCATGCCACCGCCAACACCAGGTTCCGAGGGCTGGCACGAAGGCGTTTCCCAGGAGCCCCGCGTCCATGGTGTCATGAACGTTCCCGAAACCACCACGAGCAAGACCGCTTTGAGGAGCACACCTCAACACGTCTTTGAGCTTATTCCCACCATTCCCCTCTACCTTCCTGGTTCTTTATCCTCTCCTTCACAGTCTACTTATTTCGCCCAATCGAATTCTCCTCCACACTCGCCTCAATTGAATCCTGCAATAGCTTGGAGTCGGTAATGTACATTCAGGCCTTCACTGTATCTGTTCCATCCATCTTTATTCTCAATCTACTGCCGTTCTGAATCACAGTATGTTGTCGCAAATGTATTCAATGGACAATTGATGGGCCACTATTCAATATTTGTTCTTGGTAGGCTTCTCGCAGAGCTGCTCTTGCTCGTCAGATGTCCGTCTCGAAGTCTATCACATTTCAGCTTATTACTGACGCCTTCGGGGCCATCCGATGTTCACTGTGCTCCTCAGCGCAGTCGACTCCCGTATCATCACGCAGCCATGGTCGATTTTCCACGAAAGAAATACACCATGCGTGCAGCCTCAACAGGTGATAAGTCAACTGCGTTGCTCAATATTTGGTCGATAACGCTTGCATGTATTCAGTGTTGTCAAATCAGCGCATTTTCTCAACTTGTCCGGCATCGGTAGACGAAAAAGGACCTAGAAGATCAACACCATGCTTGAGGGATTCAACGTACAGGATTAAATCTTCAATGGACTGAATTTTGGTACGCCTTTGCTTTCGGTCGAGTTCGCGTAGTAGACTTACCGGAGATTTGTACCAGGACTCAAGGACGGGTCACAAGAATTAGAAATGGGCAAAAGACGAATAACGGGCGAACATAGACGCTTCGCCCGCGTTCGTCTGATTTTTGTACCGGAAGATTGAAAGGCGCCAATGTTAAAAATGTCTCGAAGGAATGTCCAACTTATATTCACCTAGTGGATGCCTTCTCGTAGCCATCTGGAGGCTTGCAGATTTGATTTCACATTAAATCGATGTTCGGTATCTCGGCAAGTTAGTGTACCGTTGTGTCGAAGCTGAGCGCGGGCTTTGCAGACGGTCGATCTGGAGAGGGGGTCCCCCCCCCCTCTCCAGTTCGAAATCTATTCAACTTGACAGAATTTCACACTCCGCTCGTTGCTCGTTCGTTGCATCAACTCGCAAGGTTAACGTTGGCACGTGTTTCGAAACGTGTCTGTTTGATTGCTGCTACGAGGTAGAGTGTTCCACGACCAACTGCTGCCTCACATGTCTCTCTACTGTACAATCAAACGGAACCATTGGCAGTCTGCCATCTCTCATTTAGCATCTACTCGTCACCACTCTCGTTGTAATGTCGACGCCGACAGCAAGCACTAGCAAAGCCAACATCATCCCGGAAAATGCCCCGGGAGCTTCTGCAGTCACTCGGTGAGCATACAAATACCAATATCACTATCAGTGCTGGCCAGAGGCTCATCGTTTTACGTGGAGCCCCGAGACAACGGTAGAAACATTTATGAGAGGCGTCGAGGTACAGACAGAAGCATCGACTAGTAGTAACACCCGTCAGGATGTCTGCAGTTGCGGGCAATGTCAATTTACAACTGGATGTCCCCTGCCTGCGTGGAATGACTTTTGAAGACGTCAGCGGACCCAGAAGCTCTTGTGGCTGCTGCTCGCATGGCCCTTGAGGTGGAATTTTCTCAAGTCAAGTTTGATCCCACGGCCGTTCAACAGTCCTCGCCTCACATACAAACCCGGTTCTCCGATACGCTGCACTCAAAATCATCCGAAAGCTTTGTGGCGTGAGGTAGATCTGGAGTGCTTGGCGGGCGTAGTCGAACACATGGGCGTCAGCGATGCCCTTTGCATCGCGCTCTCATCTTGTGCTCCGGATATGCGTACCAGTAGATTTGAGACTACGGATCTGGGTCCGCCAAAGTCTGTAGTCTGGGCGGAGAATGTCGATGATTGGAGATGAATATCTCTGTTGAAGGAAATCGGAAGTTGTGAACACATTCTTATGTCGCATTGCAACATTTCGTGGATTTACTACCAGTACGAGGGTGAGTGAATGTGGCATGGTCAAAGTTGATAGTACAAGTTGATACTACTACTAGTACTAGTACACTGCCGGCCGTTCCGGAACGGCGCTTATACGAGATCGGCGATTGCCTTTTTGGAACTGTCGGTAAGAACTTCTTGAAGTTCGTACGCAAAGCCGAGTCCGCACAGCTAAGTATGAGCCCCTCCAATCAAACCGCGAGCAATACAGCAGCCAGCTCTAGCTCTGATAGCAAATCAAGGACAGCGTCGTCTGTTCACGACATCCATGCTGAAAAGCCACCCTTCGGATCTCGGTCAGTCTGGTAAACAACGCTGATTCATGCCCATCTTCTCAATAGTTTGTGTATCTAGATTCTTGACTAGCGAAGTCGACGTATGGAGCCAAAATGCATGGGATCACGTCCCTCCTCCGACAGATCAAGGAGATATTATTGCAGCTGCTTTGACAAAGCAGCATAACGCTCCGGTCCCTGAGAGCGAGAAACAAAAGTATAACGACAAGCCAGCAAAACACTGGTACGCCGTTTGCATTGTCGAATATATCAGATATTTTACGCGACGTCCACAGGGATAACTTTTACAAGATGAACTCCAGCAATTTCTTCCGCAATCGAAAATGGTAAAGGCTGTTCGGACTGCAAGAACGATTCACTTTGAAGTTTGATTTACCTTGTCCAAACAGGCTTCACTTAGAGTTCCCTGAACTCGTAGCAGCCACAGTTTCGGATCAGGTATGTGACGATTACCCGTTCAAAACACCCGTCCAAACGGTTCAATAGGCAGGAGAAATATCTATTGCCGAGCTGGGATGTGGTGCGTCCCACTCACTCATAGCACAACAGGGTTTAGACCTCATGGTTGATTGAATCCTTACAGGTGCAGGAAATGCAGTCTTCCCGCTACTCAGCGATAATCGCAATCCAAATCTACGCCTGCACGCGTACGATTATTCGTCGCAAGCAGTGAAACTGGTCCAGGTGAGTGTTTACAACTGAAGACTCTCATTCTGATCTGACATCCTACGAGACAAATCCGCTGTATCTAGCCCCTCCTGTCGGATCGATTCAATCCGCGGTTTGGGATTTTTCCTCGGCATCACTGCCACCAAATGTAGAACCTGGCAGCATCGATATCATTATCCTGGTATTCGTACTCAGTGCTTTGCATCCGCATGAATGGGCACAAGCTATCACCAACGTTCATCAGGTCATTATAGTTTCCTTGAATGCTGTGCTGCGTATTGAATATTGATCATGGATTTAGATGTTGAAGCCGGGCGGGCAGGTCCTCTTCCGCGATTATGGTCGCTACGACCTGACACAGCTACGGTTCAAAGCGGGGCGGCTGCTTGAGGACAACTTTTATATCCGCGGTGACAAGACAAGAGTGTACTTCTTCGAACTTGGTACGTCACGATGATCACTCTCCGATTTCTGCTACAAAAACTAAACCGCTACGGTCAGATGAATTGGCACTGCTGTTCACAGGTTCCACGGTGCCGTCGCATGTGCAGACGGTGAACACGATGACTCAAGAGGAAGAAGAGGATGGGAGCGACGACCCTTTGACACGAACCCCTCAGGAATCATCTCCATCCCCTTCCACTCCTCCCGTTGAAGCCGTTGCCTCTAGCTTTGGGACCACCAGTACCGCACTACCCGCACCTTCCATACATCCAAATCTGCAATCACTTTCGCTGCCACATCCTTTGTTCAGTATCGAGCAGTTGGGCGTGGATCGCCGGCTCATTGTCAACAGGAAGCGGCAGTTGAAAATGTATAGGGTATGGATGCAGGGGAAATTTAGAAAGTCTATCCAAACATCATAATACTATAGCACTAGATCTGGTGTATGATTACGCAGTCGGACTCAGGATGCAGATGTGGCCGTCCCTTGCCGACGCAACGACTGACATCTCTTCACGACCACACTGCCCGATATCATTTAGAGAATGGTACCACGCCGGGCTTCGTTCCATTGATTGTAGGACCGTGCTCCACGGCTGTCTTAACAAATGCACGGTGGTGTCGAAACCCTTGCACTGTAGAGGTGAATGGTTTCTGAGAACCTGGAGAAAATGAGGGTCGACATTACGACAGCGTCGTCCGGAGACTCGACCCGCTACATGAAATCCACTGCCCTCTTGCGACCTCTCGGTGGGCCCACAGGGTTCCCCCCGGGCGGGACGTCCTCCGAAGTATCCATCGGGACCGCTATCGTAGCAGATAGTGTCTGCACCACCTCCGGAGGAGGCGCCTCCACCCACATATCATCTTCACCCGGACCGTCCTCCTTCCTGACTTCCTCGTCTTTCTTCTTCTTCTTCTTCTTCTTCCGGTCCCCGTCATGATCCTTGTGCTTCCGCTTCTCTCTATTCTTCTTCGGCGCGTTGATGCTGACTTGGAGCCCTTCCTCGTCATCATCGAACGAAACCACTGCGGGTTTGCTGGGTTTTTTCTTCTTGTCCTTGATTGCACCGGTCTTATCCTTACGATCGGCGCGAGGAACGAAGGTAGGTTTGAACGTGCTGATATCGACTTTCTCCGAAAGAGTCGATGTTGAAGGTGTGATGTTGTTCACAGAGGCTTCCTGTAGTTCGGCTTTGGGCTCAATCAGTTGTGGCGCGGCAGACAGTCCTGGTACCGGAAGTTCAGCGCTCTCTGGCGCGTCAGCAATGTCGTCGTCGTCGTCGTCATCCTCATCGTCGCTCGCAAAGATAGCCTTGAACACGTCCATCGATGGCCGAACATAGGTCAGAGTATCCTGACCTTGAGTCTCATCGTCGCCCAACCCGATGTTCGCCAGATCTCGCGACTTCGACGAGCCGGGTTCCGAAGCAGAAGTCCCTGCCATGATAGCCAAAACCTCCTTCGCCATCTCCTGCTGAGCGTCCGGCGGCGGAGGTGCCTCATCAGCACTGGCAGAAGGCTGTTCCACCTCAGGCTCCTTGACGCCAAAACGCTTGCAAAGCAGTTTCGCAGGTTGCCACGGTTGGACCTCCCTCGTCAGACGACCGTACATGCCCAGCTTGACCGCGCTCATTCTCGGATCTTCGTCCTTCTTGGACTCTGCTTCTTCCTCCTCTTGCCGCTTGGCGTCGGGATCAGGTTGATGTAGTCCCTCAATGATCTTCGGTCCATTCTCGACGATGATCGCACTCCTGAAGCGTCCTGCCATCGCACCAGACAACGGCTTGAAGACGGTGGCGGATTTCGCGTAGTCTGCGATTTCCTTGTTGAACTCCTCGATCGATTGACCTGGTGTAGGGCCGATACCGGCACTCGCGTGGCTTGAGGAGGAGTCCTGATCTTGCGATGCGTAGTTGAGAAACGCGGTATACCGAGATTGCTTAACAGGATCTGAGGTGAAGGGCTGAAACCCAGTCAAGGCAGCTTTGGCGACAGACGGATGCATGTGTGGGATTTGGATCTGCAAGGGCTTGGGTCCTGGTGATGGGGACTCTTCACGAACAGGTTCATCAGGCGATGCTTGTGGTGGAGCTTTCAAGTTCTGCAATCGTTCTCTGTCCTTTTGGGACATATAGTCGAATACGGAACGTTGCTGCGCAGGTAGCGGAGTCTCGCCCAATATTGAACCTCGCTAGAGACATCATAAACTTTAAACCTCTGCACCAAACGAAAGTAATCATACCTGATCAGCGGATAACTGACCACTCTTCCACTCTGCATGTGACTTTGGCTGGTCTCTCCAGTCAGCAGTATTGTTCTCCTTGTTGTTGTCTGCGTCCCAAACTCTCCTAGGGTTGGGGGTCCAGCCTGCAGGAACATCAGGTAGGGGGAACCTGAAAGAAAGAACATCATCAATTAACAAGCATGACCACAATAGAATCTCGATACCATTTGTCTTCCATGATAGGCTTAGCGGCAGCGACGAAGCCTTGTAGAACTGGTCTGCCATCACTGAAATGGGAAACCGCGATATCCGCTTTGGCCTGAAAATACAGTTCAGCGTACTACATGAAAGGCGAAAGGAAACGGAGACGTACAGCGCCCTGGTTCTTCACCGCTCGCTTGGAAGAAGACCCCAAGGTTATGCGAGTACCATCGTCTTCGTCTTCATATGCTAAGTGGTTACGACGCCGAGGTTTGATAGAACTATCGTAGACATCTAAGTCGTCCTCGTCGGCGTCGTTAAGTGCACCGAGACCAAAGCCGGCTGCATAATACTTCGGTCCCAGATTATACATTGAGAAGAAAAGGAACACGCACAAGCGAGTTGGGGTCCTTTGACTCCCGCACCATCTTGGACACCCAGACTTTCGTTCAATCCCATTCCAGGCTTATACCCCAGCCCATGGGAGTTATCCTTCCGTGAAACTAATAGTAGTGGCGTATCTCGTCTGGGGTACTTGTGCTTCTTCGCTTCTTCATCATCTAGTTCCATGGGTGAGTACCCGAGCGCAATATCTTGCTCTCTGCGCTGTTCATACGTGAGCCGCGGGCCGATACCCTGGCCAACGCGCCACCCCATCTTCTTCAGAATGCGGCCTCCTGCAGAGTCCAGAGGCGAAGGTTCCATCAGAGGACCAAGGGCCGCGGAAATAGAACTAGACAAGACGCGACATTTGAGTTGGAGGAAAACCTATGAAAGAGCTAGAGCACGTACTCGTCCTCATCCTCTCCAACCTCACCCTGGCGCTTCTTCAGCTCCGCTGCAGTGCTCCCAAGGTCCATCTCTTCTGTCTCGTCGACCAACTTCCTGCTCTCGGCCAACTCTGCCATATCCTCCTCGTCCATGAAGTCTTCTGGCCGTGCGGCTTGCTTCTTGGCACGGTCCGCACGAGATGACACGAATGTCTGGGGTGTCCATCCTGTATACCGTAGGTTTGGGTAATTATTACGATAGCAAATAGAATCCACGTATGCATACCTTCCTTCGAGCCCACCGAATTGTAGTATCCAGCTGAGAAGCCGCCAGTGAACGCGCCATGCAGTCGCCTACGGCCCTTCTCGTCTCTTACGTCCTGTTTCCATAGTGGTACAAACTCTCCCTTGTCTTTCAACTTCTCAAGAGGTGGAAGTGGTGTCCCAATCTACGAGATGGATCAGACCTACGATAGGTATGTGACAATAGTGGGAACGTACCAAACAGAAGTTCTCATTCGCTTTTGAACTTGAGGTGTCGACACCAATATCTTGCAGCTTGCGCTTGAGACGTCCAGTCATAACGGGGAAAATATACAAGTAACAGAAATACAATCCGAGGGTGAAGAGAAGCTATAGTCAAGACTCAAGGCTGAGTCAAGACAAACTGACGGTGACGGTGACTGCGAATGTTAGCGCCCCGTGTTGAGTAACCTGTGATCGGCCGGGGAGCAACGGTCCGATGACCCTTGCCTCTCCTTTTCACTGGGCTTGAACTGACAGAGTCTTTTCATGCTTGTCCTTGTCCTTGTCGCGCGGTCACAGTTATCTCGACATGTCGAATCAGATCCTTCGGAGTGCAGGAGAGCTCTGGGAAAACAGTGCATTGCGAAGGTCGTCTGCCAGATATAGGCCGCCACTAGTATCTCCCACTACCCGGAGTCCTTGTCTCCCATACCGGTGGTGACATTACATGTCTTCGTCTACAACAAAACCATCCAGGTAAGTACTGCCTTTGGATATCAGAGCTGAGAATTGTTTGGGTACCTATGATATCTGATGATTGACTGTGCCTGTTCCTTGACGCGATGTGATGGCTTTCAGGCCTCAGGTCTACCTTCTATGGATCGAACGTAGCCTTGGCGTGTACATACTCTGATGTACCTGGTATGTCGGTAAAAGGTACTCCCGGTGATAGTAGTGACCCATAGTACTAGCACGGCATGCAGAGCCGGTTTTTACACGGTGTGAAAGGCGCCAGAGACATGTTATTCTCAATATGACACGAAACCGCCTCGGTCTTACCATATATAGTAAGCCCGAGATCACGTGTGTGTAAAAATAAAACTTACAAGTTTCTTTCGCACCATGTTTAATTAGCCCCTGCATGCCGTGTAGCCCGCCGACCTTGACTCTCCAGACAATATTGTGAAATCACTACTCGCAGGCTCGATCTACTCTTTCGCGTATCCATTGGCGACATTCATTGCACGGACGCGGAACGTCGAGTACTCGCACCTAAGAGGCAAACTACCCTCTTCGGAGGAAAGAGTGTATAGGCGAATTGCAGCTCCTTGGAAAAAATACAGTACTAGCAGGACCGGCACCAGTTCTCGTGCTTCCCTAACTGTGGCGCTTTAGATTTTCCAATGGGGGAACTTTCATTGCACCAGTAAGTACAAAATCCATCGATGTGTTCATCTGCCGAGAACCGACTCCGCATTGATGCGTCTTTTCGGATTGCTAGCTACCGGTGGAAAGTATGTACCTCCGAATTCGAGAGGGCTACTCTGGGCTACTCAGACCTCAGCTCGGTGCTGGCCAATGCCGACGGAAATTTCTACCCTCCGCCTCCTGAGGAGAATGATGACAGTGGCAGTTCAGGCAAAATCGAGTATCCTGCAGAGCGCAAAAGGAACGCACCATTCCCAGCATGTGAGTCAAGCTCCGAAGTCGATGTGGCCGGACGTTTCTCGTTTCTTGACAGCTCTTGTCAATGACTCCGAGAGTCTTGATATCTTCAATCGATATGTAGTCCTCCGTGACCCGGATATGTCTTCGGCCTCACGAAAATTGCATGCAATTTTGGAGTCCAATTTCATCGGTCTCTGTCTTTGTATGCGCAGACCTCATAAGATGTAGAAGTAGACGTACGACATACATTCAGGACTTTCAAACGATACTGCACAGTCTCTTGTGGACCGTGGTCGTGTGCTGCCAGTGATTCTGGATAAATCTTTGATTGAAACGAGGTCTCCAGAGATCTGAATCGCGATTCAATCGGTGCAGGCGCAGTACCTGATGGCATCGCAGCATGGACACGATCACTTGAGCACCTTCAGTGATGTTGTCGATCGTTCAGTTCGCGACGATCCTAACCGAAATCTTCGGACAGCAATTAGTGCAACTCTGCTGTTATCTGTTGAGCATCATCTTGGCTCACGGCTTCGAAGAGTAAGCAGCTTCGAGGCGCACTGAGACTTTGAACATAAAAACGGCTGAAACATTCTGACAGGAGGCTGGATTACACCCGATACATTGAGACTCGGCGGGCAGCACCCATTGAAAAACCATGAGCCCCATCAATCAAGTGTTATCTTCCAATGGTTCTTATCTCACGTCTTTCCCTGGCGGCAAGAGCGTCTGGGGGACGAAATGAATCCCAGGGTGCCCCCAAGTCATGTGGACACCTTGCCACACATATCATGGTTTCGTTAAAACACTGGCCGATTGCTCCGCCTCAAGTCTCCACCCAGTTGAGCCCTTTCCCCCCTCACTTACTGGTGGGCAACACGCCGTTTGGTCGCCCTTCACCTAGCCATCCCTCTTGCACCGCCCTCTACAATGTCCGAGGATGAGAAGAACAGCTTTGGGGAGAAAGGCGGCATCGAAGACTATGTCGTCCGCAGTGAGGGTGCCTACCAGATGGATGTGTCGGAGAATGACCATGTCCAACGAAAGTTAAAGGAACGTCATGTTCAGATGATCGCTGTAGGTACCTCCATGTTGTCTGCGCTGCTACTATGACATTTACACACATACGATTAGATCGCTGGTACGATCGGTACAGGTCTCTTCTTGGGATCCGGACACGCTCTTTCAGGTGCCGGCCCTCTTGGAGCTCTCGTTGCATACGCCCTCGTCGGCACCGTGGCCTACTCAGCCCTGTGTTCGCTCGGTGAAATGACTGCGCACGCACCTGTGTCCGGAAGTTTTCCTCACTTCGCCGCACGATGGGTGGATCCCGCGTTCGGATTTGCTTTGGGCTGGAATTACTGGTACACCAACGCCATTTCCGTACCGGTCGAAATCACCGCTGCCACCATCCTTGTCACTTTCTGGGACTCGAACGTGAGTTGACTAACGACCACTGGCAAAATCCTCTCTGATGCATATTTTCTCAGCTGAAACATCAAGCCGGTTATACTGCGCTGTTCTGTGTCCTCGTTTGCCTGATCAACATCTTTGGTGTTCGATACTTCGGGGAATCCGAGTTCTTCTTCTCAATTATTAAGCGTAAGCGAACTTTCCAATACAACCTCGCCAGCGCGCAAGCTAACCTTGAGAACTATCTAGTTCTTTTGATCACTGGGCTTATTCTGACCGGACTCATCATTGACTTGGGAGGAGGCCCCGATCATGACCGCCGTGGATTCCGTGTACGTCCCACTCTCCTCGAGTGGCTAGAGAATGCTTATCTCTGGCTCCGTACAGTACTGGAAGAACCCCGGTGCAGTAGCTCCCGCTGGCCTTGTTTTGAACAACCTTGGTCTCGACAAGTTCGTCGCTATCCTCAACCAGATCGTGCAAGCTGGATTCTCGTTCCAGGGTATGGAGCTTGTAGCCATGTACGTGATTTCTCGCCCATTTTCTCGCCCATTCCTGGTCCTCGCGCTAATCGCACACATCTTCCCACAGCGCTGCCTCGGAGACTCAGAACCCTCGCCGCAACATCTCTAAGGCTGTTCGTCGGGTCTTCTGGCGTGTTCTCATCTTCTATGTATGTGATTTACCCTTCGACGATCTCAGCGCCCCCTTCTTACCCTCTGCACCAGATCCTCGGTATTCTCGTCACGGGAATGTTGGTCCCTTACACGGACCCACGGCTCTTGTCTAACAGCGGTACCGCGGCGCAGTCTCCCTATGTTATCGTCATGACCAGCGCGGGTATCAAGGTTCTCCCCCACATCGTCAACGCCTGTGTCCTTCTATCTGCCTTCTCCGCCGGCAACTCGTTCCTGTTCGCAGCTTCCCGTGTTCTGTACGGTTTGGCTCTCCGCGGTCAGGCTCCCAAATTCCTCGGATGGTGCACCAAGCAGGGTCTCCCTCTTGCCGCTGTCTTGTTCACGAGCGCGTTGGCGTGGTTGGCGTTCATGAATGTCTCTTCTTCCTCGACTCAAGTATTCAAGTGAGTTTGAGTTGTTGACACTGCTTCTCTACCGATGCTAATACATGTGATAGCTGGTTCGTCAATCTGAGTACTATCGGTGGTTTCTTCGGGTGGTGGGGCGTCAACGTCACCTACATTTTTTTCTGTGAGTCCTGTGAAATTTGTCTTACATCATGGCCATTGCTGATCTTTCATTGTTTAGACCAAGGATTCAAAGCTCAAGGACGTGACCGCAAGGACTTGGCCTACTACAACTTCCTCCAGCCATGGCTGTCCTACTGGGGTGTCTTCTGGACAACCGTATTCATCCTCATCAACGGGTTCACAGTCTTCTGGGACTTCAACGCCTCCGGTTTCCTTGTCGCGTGTTAGTCGCTTTCACTCTCTTCTTTGATTTTGAAAGCGTATCTGACTTCCTGTCACCTCATCAGATCTCAACATCCCATTATTCTTCGCCCTCTACTTCGGCTGGAAGATCATCAAGCGGACGAAAATCTGGAAACCTTCAGAAATGGACTTCGTCACGGGTATCCCGACGATCGAGGAGACAGATATGCCTATCGAACCGCCGAGGAACATCCTTGAGAAAATTGCTGCCTTTGTCTTCTAAACCAGTGTGCACCTGTTGGCAACGGTGGTGAGCTTGTTCATGATGTTGTTGATGTTTATACCTACCTACCTGTACGCACCGTATATCCTGTTCTCTATCTGTATAATCCATGGATTTGTTTTTTTGGTCGCAAATTTCGTATGGCATGGCTTTCGGCTGATACTGTGAGCTGAACCAATAGTTTCAAACCACCAGCAACGCCACAATCTGTTAGATGGGGCGACCTTGAGCGGACCCAAGTCTTTTTGTGTACATAGCAAATTTCATGGGGGGGGCTTTTGTGCGCCGAACTGAAATGCCAAGCCCATCAATCAAGGGAAGCCACATCTATTGTGTGGTCATATAGGCGCCACACACCGGCGACTTGAACAAAATGCAAAAGCGCGCTAGGAAGACGCTACAGATGGCAAAGAACATTGTCCCCTTCGGGGTGACATACGAAAAAATTGGAACGATACAGAGAAGATTAGCATGGCCCCTGCACAAGGATGACACGCTTTCCCGGAGTGGTAGACCTACGGGTCTCAATATTTATGCACATCATAACTATGAATCGTTCTTTTCGGTACCACTCAAGTTCCCGTACTTTGGTTTCATTTTGGACATCTCTCACTAGTGGAGGCAGGACCGATGGAATCACCTGAGTGTGTCCTCCGGCAGTCTCCGTTTGTGGAACATTGTGGGTATCAGCACGCCTCTCTCTCATACGATTACTAGTGATACATGCTGTCTCAGATGACTCTCGCTGCCTCACAAGTCCACTTACATCTCTATAGACACTTTCGTCCAGTGCTTGAATGAAGATTCACTCCGTTCGAATGGGTCCGGGACCGGTGTATAAGTTAGGGTTTGCTCATTTGGATCTGCCACGGCGGTTACTCAGAGGAGGACTTCCTTATGAATATTGTACCCTGACGGCAAGACTATAATATTGGAGACACTGGAATAGTGACGGGTCAAGAAATACAACACGTGGAAAAAGCGACGTGAGACATTGATTAGGAGCGTGTGACGGAGGCTGAAACCAGTCGTTCAGGCCTGACAAGTGGGATCTAGAGGGACGTCTAGACGGGCATCGTATAGGAACACAAATATCCTCAAGGGATCTCTAGCTGAACCTGGGACGACGACACGCTCTGGTCAGCGGACAGAGCGGGAAGTTCAAATGGGATATAGCTCACTTCGGAGATGACATGATTCACCTCGTCCCTCAACAACGCCACGAACCGCTTCCAGTCGGGAAGTGCGGTAGCTCGACATACCAAGCACGTCATGGCTTCGCCCAACGACGGCTCCGAGAGCTCGGAGGCGTACACCGTGGAGCCGCAGGGCCTCGCGCGAAGAGCCTGCTTGATGGTGAGGAGAAGCGTGTGGAACCATGATGTGGCGCGGAGTTCGACATCTGAACCTCGAACGGACCCCAAGGCAAACTTTGGGCAAAGCTGGCAGCTGGACCACGAGGGGGTATCGCAGCCAGCGTCATACAGTATCGTTGCCCACCGGAGGTCGTCTATGACGGCCGCAGCGACACGACCGCAAAGTCGGTGATATGACAGGAGGCGATGATATGTGCCTGCGCTGAGCTTTTCGAGCTCGGGGGTGTATGCGTCCAGGATAGGATAGCGGAGGGATAATCTCGCCGCCACACGCATCTCACCCTCGCATCTTCGTAACGACGCTCGCGCGTACACCTTCAAAGGACTCTCCTCTGCCAGCCGCAGCACAGTCTTCTTCATGGCGGTCGTGACCAGCCTGAAATCGTACTCCCGCGCGACCTGCAACACGTCGAAGGCATTGCCGATGTCCTGGACGTCCGGCGTCGGAAAAGGATAGACGTGGCGCAAAACGAGGTTGATCGTATGACTGTCGGCGTAGAAGTAGCAGATGGGGAGACAGCCGTCTTCGGGAAGAGTCATCCCTATGTTGCGCTTATCGAGTGCGTCCAAGCCCTCCGCGAAGAAGGAAGAAGACATCTCCAGGATCGCCCTGTGAACGCGGAAGTCGACGGAATCGTTGGATCGCAAGATGAGGTCTGCATCGATGCGGTTGAAAGGGACAGCCGCGTCAAAGAGTTTGGCGGACGGGCAAGGTGAAGAGTATGTCTCTGGCATGGCGAGCGGTGCTGAAGCGCGACAGGTTGGAGGGGACTGCTCTCATGAGGACCTGATATATGTCTGTGCCCAAACGACTGCGGTCAAACATTGTCGGTCATGTGGTACTCCCCACTCCTGGGAGCCACAGCTCAAGAAAGAGAACACACCTCCAGAAAGAATGAAGGATCTGCAGCATGTATCACAAGACGTAAAGCTACAGCAGAGAGACGAGACGTCCCCTTCTTGATCTATCCACGAAGCCAGGCATTTTCCACGAATCGCTACGCCCCCGGTGCGTTCTTGTCGCGGGAGGCGCAGAAGGAAAGATCGCGACGGTGACCATGGACCACACGCTTAGCGGACGTCTTGTCCACAAATCACATCGATGAGATGACCCAGACCTTCATAGAATCAGAACATTCCAGTACTAGAGATGTCGCAACTCTGTTCTTCGTAGGACGGCGGATCGACTTCATCCAGTGTTTGTGCGATCTTGAGAGTTGCTTCGGGATATTCAGAGTCTTCAAGGGATTGCATCATTTTTGAGATCACTGATACCAACGATCGTCGCAAGAGATTTGTAGAAGAGGATCTGGAGCCAGTGTGCACACTGTATAATTGGCTCTATCCGGGCATACTGTTAACAGAAGGTAGAAAGAGACGGCATCATGAACGCCGGTACTCAATCAAGGCATCTAACTATAGTACACGTTTACCGGCTTTCATAAAGCTACGTCGGACTGGTGGTGTTGTCCTTGTACGCATCACATACGTGAAGATCATGAACTTGACTGGGATCCTGCGTAAAATATCCTCTTTTCAAGCCTTCAAAATAGGACCTACAGCATGAAACGCGTGATGGGGATGTTCAATGCGTCAACGTGAGAACGACATACCACTGTCTCCCCAGATCTCCTGCGAGGGCCGAATCTTCAACCTTGAAGTTCCAGAACTATGGAAGGCATGCTACCTCAATACGTTTGTCACGAGGTCAACAGCACATTAAGCACTTACGATCCACCCTTTTCCTTGACTGTACGCCAGCTTCTGTGCATCAGCCCATTGGAACAAGAAGGCGTCCGTGGCGTTGAACTGGGTGGGAAGACCCCATTCTCCAAACCAGAGTGGACTATTGCCAAGCGCAGCGTCCGCCTGGACACGGTCCAGATCTGCGGGGTAGACTGTCAGGGTTGAGATTCCAAATCTTGACAACGAGTCCAACTTACTGCAAATACTCGTCATGTAGGCGTCCGGATTTGCATCTGCGACACCCTGCTTGGAAGTTAGTTTCCACCGAAAGAAATCCTTGAAATACATACACCAAAGCTACAAGCAAAGGTCAGCTATTTTCCACTCGAGACTGATGCAGCCATACCTGTAGTACAGATGATTATCGTAACCCTGCGGTCCAATAGCAGCGGCAGCGGGGTTGGCGGGGTTATTGAACTGCCAATTAATGTCCATGAAGCTGTGCACATAAAGGTCGAAAGTCAGGAGTCGTATGTCCAGATACGGAAGAACACATACCTTGTGACTAACGGTTCCTTCGAGTGCAGCAACGTGGACAGATCGGAGCCCATTTCCAGCTGCAGAGAAACTTCCACAAGAATAGATGCAGCGTCAAGTAGTGCAGCCTTGACGTCAGGAGTGAATATGTCGCCGGTGCTCGAGTTGGCAGCAATACTGATGGCTTCTGTGAAATTCGATGTAGCGATGTCCGCAGAGAGCTTGGCCCCAGGGACTGGAATGCCAAGGGCCAATTCTACAGCGCGTACCGTCTTGACGAAGTTCATCTGGACTGCTAAAGAATCAGTGAAGGGTTATATACCGCTTCACGTGTAAAACGTACAGTCACCATAGCCAGCTGTCTGAGTCGCATCCATAATCTCTTCGTTCACGGCCTCAATTGAAAACACAGATCCAAAATCTGGGTGAAGATGCGTGATAGCAGCCATGACGGCCGTCCAAACCAGCGCGCGATGGTAATTGTAGTCAGTCTGTCAGATGAGTGAGCGTTGGCCTTACTTCAAATTTCAAAAAAGGGTCGGCGTACATAAAATTCGACGTCCGAAGTGCATCTGAAAGCATAGAAATCAGGAATAGCGGTAAACGAATCAACAAAGTTACCGACCGTCCTGTGAACATCTGACCCGCGGTCTGAACCCCCGGAAGTGCGTGGTGGTCGAGGATGGCCTGTATCCCTGCAGCCTTGAGTTGCTGTAGACCTCGCCGCTGGACACGATAGCGCACTTGTAAATGTGCAAACAAGATGCGTCATTGACCGAAAGTCTTACCAGTTGAAGAATGCCACCTCGAGGGAAGAACTCTGTCTGGCGATCAACCAAAGCTTCGACCAACCAATACCCCAACTAGATCACATATCGTTTTAGTCATCATTGACATATACAAGTGCTGAGGAACGTACCGGAATACGAACGGTGTTCATACCAGCGGCCTTGATCTGATTGACATCGTCCTGCGTGAACCATGTCGACCTAGATGTTGTAAGTATCAACTTGCTAGCGTGTCTAATGTGATGACTTCACCAATGTTTGTTGAATATCTGATCGACTGTCTTGGGGTAAGCTTGAGCAAAAGCACTAGGCGCATAACACTATCAGCTTCTATATCTTGGGCTCGCATCGGATGGTTTGACTTACAATTCTGTCGCAATGCACTGTGAACAGTCGTCACACTGCTGACCACCCATGTTCAGCCATTCTGTTCAGAGACTCGTCAGCACATCCGCTACACGTTTCACGCAGTGAACTCGTACCTTGAGGTAGCATCCAAGATTCGAGGACAAGCCTGTCATCGCTCATGTAAGTATGGAGCATAGACACCGCAGCATATCTTAGACACACCATGAACCCAGATTGACCCCGTATATCTTGTCGGGGATACCGGCAGCTACCACACTGGCGCAAGCCAAGAGAGCACCAAAAACAAGCAGCTGCATGGTGGTGCGACCTGCAGACTTGTCCTTTCAACAATCGCAATTTATAAAGCTTGCCCGCAACCTCATGACTATCCGTCGCCAATCTGGAGTCGTATAGGGTACAAGGGCGAGAGTCTCCTGGTCAGCCTTCCATAAATTTGTAGACTGACTTCTAGCTGCTTCTGTGTATCGCTCGGATATTACGGTCGGATTTGAGGGGGTGAAAGACTCATCTTGACGCGTATGGAAGGCTGTTTCGACGTGTTCAGAGCTCGCAGTGAATGCGACGCATATGTAGAGATGAAACCATGGGCTTTTGACATGATTCCGACAAGAATAAATGAACTCATGATGCGTTCATGGTAGTTCAGGAAGAACGTAACACGAGGCTCGCTTATGCGTCACTCTTTGCGCGCCCGCCACGAGATCGATCACCTGTCCAAGATTGGGTAAGCGATCCGCATGTCCCGACTTCGGCCGAAGTGCACTTGATCACACCCGCTGACCAGAACACGCATGGACGTGTTCAAGTTGAACAGATTGACAGGTGATATACAATTTGTTTGCTATGATACAGTGCCAGTTAATGAACGAACGACAAAATGCAAGTCTCCCAGGTCCACGGACCACACCCCCGAAGATTCAGCAACCCATCTCGACACCGTCGTACGGACCGTCGTGGTCGGATTCTGTGCCATCGAAGATGTTTGAGACGTCGCCGACTTCGCATTCAGTGCTGGGGTTGTCTTGACCTGTGAATAAAGTCACTTTCAGATCTCAATTCTCCGCAAACCGAGTGTACTTACCAGGGCACGAAACCCACGCGTTCGAGTCCATGATGTGAACTTCACCCGAGGGATGGTGGTAACCGAGGAACATCCCTGGGAGGATCGGAATGGGGTCTTCCTTGTTGTTGATGTGGTTAAGACTCGTAACGTGCGCGTCGACATAGTCCGCAAAAGCTTGGTTGCCGACCTGCGTTCAAGTGAGTTGGAGACTCAGATGCGGATCAACACAACTCTTACCCGTGGCAGTCCGTACCCGACAGTCTTGAACGTGGTGCTTGCAGGCAGATGCAGAGGGAGGAATACGGAGTCGAGAAGCGCGAGTGCAGCTCCTATGGGCAATCATCAGGTTAGCACCGTCCTGACGCACTGAGAAGATATCGCAGTACCTAGCGAGTGTCCAACCAATGTAACGTGGGTGGCCTTGTGCTGAGTCAAGGCGCTCTCTACAGCACTGAGAATGTCCGGTGCAGATGCAGCATGTGACTTCTGGAAGCCAGAATGGGCTTCGACAGAAGAGCTGATGCCAGGAAACAGAGTTGTGTTGAGTGTTTCGAGGAAGAAGTCGGCATCCGTCAGATCCGCAATGCTAAAAGCCACGCCAGACGACAATCAGTCACAGACTGAGGGTATCACAATTAGAGACCTACAATGAACTGGGATCCGTTCCTTGATGAGCGACTATCACACTGCTCTGCGATGGATCGAAACCAACAAACCCTACACAAATCGCGACGCGTCAGAAAGAGTTACGGAGACATGGAATGCAGCAAGAGGATTTACAGAACTGGACATCGGTTCCATCGCCGCCGGAAGCCACGGGTATAAAGCCAGTGTTAGCGTCACAGTTTGAACCACAGCTCCAGTCAATCGTCGTAGATGGGTCGCAATATGCCGCGCTGGCGAAGAACGTGAACGGCTTGAATGCAGATATCTGACTGGTAGACAACGGGGTGATAGCCTGGCGGACTTGAAGGGTAGGAACCGCTTGGACAAGTAAGAGAACAGAGAGAAGCGCGACGCCGAGAGAGATAACAGTGGCCATGTCACGGTCGGGCTCCCAGGTGGTCTGTCGTGGTCCGTCTGACTAGGAAAACTTGTTCGCGACCAGGGCGAGCTTTATATGTTGCATAAGTGAACGTTCATGTGGGGGTATCAGGAAGTCCACCCAGCGCCGCCAGATGGTCAATAGTGACCATGTTGAGATATGTCAGGAGAATCTGATGCCTGCTTTTAATACCATGCAAGAAGCCTGAACTACAGTCATACTGCCACACGTGGGCAACGGCGGACAGCGGCGGAACCAACTGGCAGCTCGGAAACACAGCATGCGTCCATTCCGATGGGTCACATCCGCTCACGCTAAAACACCCTTGTGAGCAGAGGGATGAGGAGAGGGAAAAGGGACTCAGGAGCCTGAGGGAAGCATTCAACCTACGGACAGTTGTGCTTACGGATGGAGCCTGATGACAATTTCGCGACGTGGAATGTAGATAACGATCACTGGCAACCAAGCCCCTCTGAGTCTCACTAGATCTCACTCTGTTATCATAGGCATTGGACGCAAGATATATCTGAACAACTTGTACATACATACCGGGTCTAATGATCACTGGTGCGATGACGGGTCAAAGCCATTCAGATCTCAGACTCCGATCGGCTTCTCCCGAGTGAGCAGTACTGTCACCGTAATCCCAAGCGGTTCTCTTGTCGAGAGTGTAGCAAATTAAGTTAGAAGGATTCAAAAAGAAACAAAGGATGATAGAGAGAACGCAGATCGGACTTGAGGACGATGGAATTAGTGACTCCGAGTGAGACGAAGCCGTCGGCGCGTTGAAATTCCGTCGGACGTTGCCGAAAACGACATGCTCTGAATCTGCGGGCACGTTCAGAGCAGCCAGCGGACACCGTGACACTGAATCTGACAGTGACAAGGAACGTCAAGTTGCTGGCACTCATGAACAACAATTTGACCATCTACGAAATCTTCAAATAGCACTCTTCTTTAGAAGTAGCTAACGATGTCAGTGCATCACATTCTTCAGAATAGAATTGTCTGCTACCCTGTAGTGGGTGCAGCGATGAGTACGCTACGGTTCGCCACGACAGCGTTCCTGGTTATAGGATCAGGCGAGTGCAGAACAGTAGATAACCTTCGCATTGCAATGGCAACGCTCCGCTACATACCATTCAAATTGCATCGCGTGTTCTGCTCGTACGTTCATATATTCCCTCTTGCGTGTGGTAGTATCCCACTAAATCAATAACTCAACAGTGACTCTGCGGAACAAAAGTGTTTTCGCCCTGTCGCTGATGTCTGCCTATGATACAACTTCGAGAGCGGAGAGGCCATGCTGCCCGCGCGTCTCACACCCCGTATGGTCGGTTCGTAAAAATTCTTCACACTTCCAGCTCACTTCGATGCTGAGTTCAGGTTTCTTAGATGTCACTGAGGCCATTATTCGTCTCGTTCATTCAGTTGCTGAAGTGCCGACAGAACAAGCATGCTTTTCGGAGATGGACGAAAACCTGGTTTAAGTATACGCTCATCGTGGTAGGTCTATATAATCGTTGGCGCAGTCGGCGTATGTTGCTGACCTTATTTTTTACAGCCGCGCGGTCAGTTTGCTGGTACGCGTTCGAGAGCTGCTCTCGAGATTTTAGCGACCATATGGGTCTCGACGACCAAATTGAATCTCGCTATTTTCGGTGCTCAACCATGGTTTTACTCTATCATCGGCTTCGCACTGCATGGGATACCCATAAGCCGAAATACTTGATCCTCACGGACGGGTATCACGCTGTGGTCATCGATGGTCTGGATGCTGTTCATTGGGGTTCACCTCCAGGGGACATTTATGTGTCGTATCCTCGATACTCCCCTTCCAAACTCAGCGATCGCATGTCGCTCCGTTGTATAATTGGTACTTTGCTCCAGAATGGGGCGAGAGGGGTACTCATATTCTGCCCTCTCCTCGTTTGGTGAAGTAGCAGGCGCATTAAACAAGGCACGCGGTCTCCCATCGCGGTCAACGAAAATCCGAAAACCTATGCAGACTTCGACTTGTTCACAATGGAGCGTCATTGGCCTGATGCCAGAGCCTTCTGCGAGTGGACCATCCGCGCCCAAGCAGATACACTATCCCAGCGGCTTGAAGTGGACACACTGCTGGATGTCCGTGTGGGTGCATTCTCAACTCAAGAGCACGTGATGTGCTTCAGGTGGCCGCCACAACCTGAGAAGCCACCTCCAGAGACTTTGGATTTCGTCTTGCAGGATCCCCGTCCTCGGAAATTACGGGTGGACAGTATTCTTAAGTCGGCTGCCGAAACTGGTGCGCTACGTTTCAAGATTACTGATGGCCATCGTCATGAACCCGATACGTTTTTTGGAGTATTCGTTGGTCGATTGGAATGGACAGCTGCCGGTAGCGATGAGGTCTCCGAGGCATGCGAAACGGACATATGCTTGAAGCTGTTTGACGAGACCATGTTTCCAATCCCACCCAAGAAACCCCTAGCGCAGTACAGACCCCGCGCAGGCGAGGAGTTCGAGCCTCCCAACACGACACAGCGATCGCCTTTCCTGAGGCGGGCATTTCATTCTATGAAGTTCGCCAATGACATGATGCGCCACGAGCTAGCAGTGTATGAACGACTGCAATATCTGCAGGGCACGTTGTTGCCACACGCCTACGGGTTTCACGAGGTGAGCTTACTTGATTGTCCTCCGTATCGACTGTGAATCTTATGATCCTCCTTCTCAGTTCGTCCTACCAGGTGGAAGGAAGATTTATGGATTTTTCACCAAGGACGCACGATCACTGCAAGTGAGATACGCGCACGAGACGACACGTTCAAGATACGATTAGTACGTCATTCTCAGCTCGTCCCGTTATTTCCTGACTGAAACACTGTAACTAGATGCGTTGTCTTCGTCACGGTAAACGCGCCCTGCGCTACGGCGGCGTCAGACAGCACCGAGCAGGACTGGCATCTTGCTCAATTCATCGTCACCGGGCTCAATGACCCAGATGAAGATGAAGAGCTTGAAGGAGAGGCGCGGATGGAGGGTTGGTACCGGTGCAGCATTCAAATGTGTCTTGATTGACTTTGCTTTCACTCGCCTGCGTCTTGGCGTTAGGGAAAGGGGTAAAGTTGAGTCGCTGGGCGAATTATACGCTCTTTGAGCATGTGCATGATGCTATCAGGGCTGGACCTTGGGGAGAGTCCTTGCCCTTTAATTTTGAATTTTGGCCCAAGCTCGACGACTATGAAATGGCATAATGGAGCATCCATATTTTCAGAGTCGTCGAACATATCTCTTACCCCCAGAGTGTTAGCATGCTTTTAACGTAGCATTGGTAGTCACATGTAGAGATCCCAATACTGTTGCATGCATATACCACTTGAAATAATATACAGCAGTCGAACTTGTAAGGTAACACATTCCACTGACACGACTAAAAACACATCGAATGAGCAACACAGCAACACAAAGGCGAGGAAGGGACTCACTCACGCCTAAACCAAAGCCACACCTCCCACACACCCCAACAGCATCACATCAAACACGTCCCCCTTCTCCGTCTTCAACCACGCATCCAGGTCCTCCAAAAGGTTCATCGCGCGCCCCCCGTCCGACTTCTCGCTCTCCTTCCCAGGCCACATCGCCTTCTCGTGCACGCCGACGAAGTTGACCTTGATCTTGTGCCCGTTGTCGGCGGCGTCCGCGCCGGGCTGCAGTTTGACGACAAAGTCGACGGACCAGACGTCGTACCCGTAGAACGAGCCTTCTTTGATGTGGTGCCGCGCGTATTCGTCGGGAGGGTTGTTGTCCAGGGGCCAGCTTACGACGTGGGCATCGAAGGCGACGGCTGTAGCACAAGTATGTTCGGTTGATAGAGGAGTTCAGGATATGGTGAGCGGACTGACCTGTCCAGATGATTCCAGGGTGCCTGACGACCAGAGTAAAGCTTCGAGTGCCAGCCACAGTATCTATAGTATCGTTGACTGCAGTCACCGAGAAATCGTGGTTGAGTGCATCTTGGTACTCAGGCTTCAGAGGCAGATCAAGCTTGTAGGGGGTGATGAACTGCGCAAAAGCCAGAATAAGTATCACACAACATCACAATTAACCGGATACGCACGTGAGACAGAGGGTAGATAGTGTCCCAGTCACCATTCCAGTCATCCATGACGATAGAGGTCGGTACGACACCCGGAAGGCTGAATTCCTTGGCGATGTCCTGGGCGAGAGCATCAAATCCGGGTGCGCCGTCAGCAGCAGCGATATGCAAGTGCTGCTCGGAGCTTGTGATCTGCATGATGAAGCGAAATTAGCACCAAGACAAATATATTTGAGGACAACGCGTTTACTAACGTTCTCCATGTGCAAGACGAACAATCTCTTGGGGTGCATCCTGTCGAACGGTTCCCTCATAGAGAATGCGGCCATGGCGACAGCAGTGGCGACGGACGAGACCAGGATAGCACGGGTCGTGATGCGGGGGAAACGGTGGATGAAAGGCAGCAAGAGCGGGAAAGAGATCGCTCCGCAGAAGGCGACGATGGACGCAATGATGTGATCTGCAGGTGCCTCAGCTCCCATACGTCCAGTCTGAACACATAGAGTCAACACGGGTCGTCAGCAGTGGAGCAGAAGATGCTACTTACCAGCGGTACGAAGACGTCCAAAGTCGTGAAGATGGTTTGTGAACCAGCGCTGAGGGGGACAAACTGACCAAGAGCGTACGTCCACAAAGAGATATCATCTCCCGAAGTCGAGACGAAGCTGTTGACGGCCAGTGCGATGAACAACGGAAGACTCGTGATAAAGAATATCGCCGCTGAACCGATACCGGCAAACTGAATGACGCAAGCCGCGACGGAGTGGAACAAGAGAAGAGACGTGAACATGGACTGTTCGTGAACGCGACCAACCAAGAGTTGTGACACCAAAGCGCCTGCAAGAAAAATGTATGAGCCTTGGTGTCCTCATCGAAAACAGATAGACACTGGGACTCGCCGGTGACCGCAGCAGGTCCATAAAGTAAGACACAAGATAACTCGACGGAGAACCAACTCATGCTCTTGTTCAAGACGCCCGTCATGAGGAATGCCACCACATTCGCGCCTACCAAGGCACCAACGAAACCAAGAAGATGAGCGCTGAGACCTCTCAAGTTCTGAGAGACGACGCCTCCAGCCTTGCGCAAAGCCGGAGCCGGCTGTACCCACGTGGCCCTAACCAAGACCACACTTGCTACCAAAAGTAGCGAGTACATGATCTTCGCCGTGGCGAATGAGTAGATGAAGAAATAATGGTAGGCATAAAAGAAGACGGTCGTTGGTCTGGTGTATCCTGCCGTGAGTGTGGGTATGGGTGACTCGGAGGACGACAAGTATTGCAGCAGAGCAAGGGCGTTCTCGGCCATGTGCTAGAAAACCATTGAGTTGTATGTTCATCACCAGAAAAAAGCAACATATACCTGAGCGACTCCAGCTTCGATGTTCTCCACCAAATCAAGGCGTGTGTGGTAAAGGTAGGAGTTGCCGATCACGGCCATCTACACGCAACAGTGAAATCAGAAGACAGAAACGCTCAGACAGGGGACAGTGCCTACATCCAATCCAGTGACGTTAAGATAGAGTTCGAACTGCCTGAAATCCGTACTACCATCGCAATGACCGTCATCATCTGGGGGATCCTCGTCTCCTAGAATAGGAGTGTCATTGAAAGGGGACTCACTCCGACATAATAACGCCAGAGCTGAAGACGTCGTTCGCGATAATGGTTCCGTGGGGACGAGGCACACGAGAGTATGCTTGTATCATTTGCTCTGAAGTCGCCTGGAAGAGCAGTTCGGGACCAGTTGTCCCAGCCGCTGGAATGCAAGAGCATCAGTACACGCCGAGAGATGCCTTGCCTGGCCCGTAACACACCTTCAAGGTTGATGACAGCACGAACGCTGGATATTCAACATTAGCAGAATGCGCATGCCAGTGGACAGACTTCACGAACGATGGTGCCGTGTGATGCTGAGTAGAGTACAAATGTGACCCGTCTTGCAAGGATTCCTCGGCGTTGTTGAATACTGCAGTTACCTTTGTTTATCACACAATTTCCCATGTAATACAAGGAAACTCACGGAAGATGATTGCATACGTTGGCTCCCAGTCAGGCGTATGGATCAATACGCGGAGGCATTCCAACATAATACCAACAGAGATGGCGTCGTCGGCTGTGCGGAAGTTAGACATGCACTTTCAGGTGCGATAAGACAACCTGGTCATACCTGCTCCCGGCGACGGCAGTGTACTATCCAAATGTGAATTGACCAGCACCGCGTGCTCTTTGCTTGCCTCGGAACCGTCTGAGACACGAACGATGATGTTGGACAACCCGCGATAGGTTTTGTAGAGACGCTTGTTCAGGATGTCGAACCTGCAAAGCGATTAGGGTCAGAGGATAGTACGGTAGCGGCCACACAGCACGTACCTATGACTTCCACTACCCTCTTGCCTCCATGTTTCGCACTGCAGCTTCCGCCCTGGACTGGTCTTGACTATTTCCTCGCACTGCTTCTGCAAGATTCCCGCCTGCTCGACCATCCACGCGTCTCCAAGGGCATGCTCTCGTGTACCGACGGTACGATAACCGATATCTTCCGACAGGTATTTGGCATGCGCAAGAATTTGGTGTTCAGATAGTTGCGGGAGTGAGGTCAGTGGATTTACCCTGCGATATGCCTCGTCACCACACGCAGAATGAATTATGAATAGAGATGAGGACGTACAAGTCGACAATAGGCGTCGGCAAGGCTGTACATAGTGTTTAAAACGTTGTCACGTACAAGACAAGACATTACGCACTGTAGTGAGCCCACAACGCATACAATGGGGATGCTATCAGGACTGGCGACAAGTACAACAACGACCGTATTGGTCCCCATCGCGATCGAGCTGGAGTACTCATCGTCAAACTTCGTGAATGGTCGTTGACAGACGGTACTTCTACCAGACAAAGTCTTCAGGATAGTGGATAGACGAGAGGAGTGCGAAAGTGGCGCATCAAAGGGCGCAGTACTTAAATCAGACCGCCAAAACGCGTACGTCAGCAACCTGACATAATGAGCGCTTTATGGCGAGTTGTTCGTTCTTGACAATGATTTTGCTTCCAGTTGGCTCTTTCTTGACCTTTGAGCCAGCTCTGCGTTGAATGCTCCTCATCGCGTCGACGCCGCCATCACTTTGTTCTTCTTTGAAGCGTCCAGGCGCTCCGAACGGAGTGTATCCCCGAGAGTATACCTCCATCTCGGATTTGACGCAGTTGTGACCGACTGCGGTGTTTGACTGGTGAGAACTTCCCAGTGCGTGTCCTTGTTTCACATCGATATCGTCGTCGTTGGGGTCTTTGTTCTCGTTGTTGTCTTCTTCGGCTCTCGTATGGCTCCTACCCTGAAACTTCCGATCTGTCCTCCCATCCCTGCCTTTTGCTTCCCTTCTCTTTGTCAACTTCTGCTTTCTCTCTTCAAATATCTCCTCGTACCACTCTGGCCACTCCAGCTTCGACGCCAACGCGCTTCGAATGGTGATCATGGTGCTGCGCCATCCCGGAAACCGCGCCACGGATATGGAACACCTCGCCGCGCTGGCTGCGTTTACGTTGAAAGGACGCGGTGGGCTTCGAGGAAAGAGACGGGATTGTCGAGTGGGAGGTGACCGTGAGGATAACGTCGACTGGGCCCTGCAGGTTAAGGACGCTGTTGCTGCGGGCGCTTACGTTCGCCTAGGCTACGTCCTCGATTACGTAGTGTCCTTTCCCTTTCGCCGCCCACTGCTGCTTCCACTACATCGCATCCCGGATCGACGCCACACTCCCGGATACTTGATTCTCAACGCTCCGCGAACATCGAATCCTTCTCCGCGCTGAGTCAACTGAGTCACTGAAATTCGTCCAAACCCTGTTATAATTCTTGGAAGGCGCAACTAACCCAGCCCCGAGTTGCAAGTTGTTGAGGACCACTTTTTGGCTTCCCATATATGTAGCATGCTCTGCACGAGTAGCTCAGTCGCATATGGGATACAGTACGAAACGCGAGCGCGCGTCGGGTTCAATCCGCGCCGCTCTCTCTTTTTATTCTCTCTCAAACCAGCTGTCGACTACTCAAATAGTGATAAATTGCTAATGTCTTCGCGTTTCCGACCCTCAGCTTCATTATATTAGAATACGTCGTAGTAGCTACTGTCTAATATATAGGTCATACCCTCGAGGACAATAAACTGAATCTAAAAACAAAAAGTGATAAAATGTGTTGGCTTTCACGCTCTGATCAGTGAGCGGATGTCAACTACTTCTTCGCGACCGACCCGCGCGACGCGGACGTAACATTTGTCGCCCACAGAGTCCCACAAACGGGAATCACCGAACCCAATATGTCCCCGGACTTCTCGGCCTGCGAATATGTTCAGGGAGCTCAGACATAACTTCGGAGTATTCGCCACAGCTACAACAAATTAGAAGGCGAGGAAAACACAATTTTGTTGAATACAGCGGGTATACAAATGTGGCGGGTTGAATAGTCGTGAGGGTCGACATCCGAAAGCAAAGTACAAAGCAGCAAAACGTGTCTAGAGGGTCAAACAATCAAAAAAAAAAAGAGCAGAATAAAAACCGTTTCGCAGCTAGATCAGCAAAGCATACGCCTACCCGTCCGCGTCACTAGATCACGACGACTCCTCTTCTTCTGACCCGCGCCCGTTCTCACTCCCCTCCAACAGCGCCCTCGCCCTGACCACGTCCTCATCAATCGTCGTCTCCCACGCCCACTCCCAGTTCTTCCGGATCCGATAGTACACCTCAGACAGCCGCCGCACGTCCTCGTTGTGGCTAGAGAAATTGTCCAGCCCAGGGTAGTTGAACATGAACAGCATCCCGTTCTCCCGCGACTTCTCTGCGATGCGTTGCGCGAAGGGACGCCGGATGGCGTCGTACACGGTTAGCGCGTGCGATAGTGTGGTGAGGGTGGTGTTGGGATGACCAAGAACTTCCGCGAGCATGCATGCGTCCTAGGCAGGATTGGGATTAGCGGGTAGGAGGTGGAAAGATGATGAAAGGGTCAGAGGCGGAAGAAAAGGAATGGTCAGATAAGAAGACGGTCAATGTACGTAGGACATGACAGGCTTCGGAGTGTTTATTTCTGCGGCGTAAGGAAGCGAAGACGGGACGTTCGACTTACCTCGATGGCTTGACATGCACCGGCACCTTGGTACGGTAGCATACAGTGGGCCTAATCAGTAAATTCCTATCAGACCGACATACTGCATACGTTAAAATAAAAGCCACGTACGGCATCTCCCAGCACGGCCACGCGGCCAGAGACAAACGTCTGTAGTGGGTGCACGGTGTGCATAGACCACCTGCTCAAGTTTGATACACACTACAAAGGACAATTTTCAAATCAGGCCTTGCATACACCGCAAGGGGATTGTACGTACTTGCATGAGGGACTGGACCTCAGGCTCCCAGCGTGAAAAGTGTGTAATCAGGTCGAATGGCGGAACATCCTCGACCCAAGGACCTTCAAAGGCGGAATTCTCCATGCCAAAGCTGGCGATGGTGGCTGCAAAATTGATACGAGTCCCACGTGCGATAGGATACACTGTGAGTTGCTACACACAAGCGACATCAGCCCTCGATGCCACCTACGCCATGTTACCAAATATGCTCACCGTATCTTTGCCCAGGTACTACAGGGATGATTCAGCGGAGCCCGTCAAACGCGACAGCGGGGGAGACGAGACGCACCACCACAGGCTCGCGTAGAACGCGGTGGCCAGGCAGCTGCTGACGCAATGCGTCAGCTGAGAAGGTGGTCCTGAACATTGAGGCGCCGCTCCACCGAGCATCGATCCCCGCGAGGTGCTGTTGAGCTTCTTGGGGACGTCCAGCTGCCTGGGCCTTCCCGGCCAGCTCTCGAAGCATGGAAGTGCGTACAGAAGACTTGATACCGTCTGCGCCGATGAGGACGTCGCATACAGCTGTTGTGCCATCTCGGAAATGTAGATAGATGGGGGGCGGTTGCACGGATGAGGCGGCGGGACCATAAAGGTACGAGACGAGACGTTTCGACGTGTGTAGCCGGCATGTCGGGGGCAAATGGTTGACGATTACCTTTTGAAAATCGGGTCGATGGAAACTGATCAAGCCTCCTGTAGAATAAGTTGATGCGGAAATACGAAGCGAAATGCGTGGCGTACGCACCCGGTGTGATGAGCTGATTGAAACTCAAGCCTAGCGGTTGATCGCCCTTCCGGAAGGTGAATGCGACTCCTGTGTGTTAAGAGGATGGGTCAGCAGTGGCCCGGCGAGCTCAGAGGTCGAGAAACCAACTTGGGAGATTGGTAGGTCGGATGACAGCAGCTTCGCCCAAGTCGTGGTCCAATCCCAGTGTCTGCAGAATTCTCCATGTCCTTGGCCACATACCGATACCCGCACCGACTTCGGTGAGCTCTCTGGCAGCCTCATACACGTCCACTTGAATATTAGGGAACCGGGCGAGAGCGTGTGCAGCGATAAGACCACCTACGCCGCCTCCACTGTGGACGTGTCAATAATGCATTTGAGGCATGTACTCGCAGGAAGAATCTCACCAGATAGCGACTCTAAATTTTGGATTCGGAGAGGACATGGATGAGGGGAGAAGAAGCAAGGAATGGGAAACGTCACAGTCGAATGATGGATTCGTTCAACGGCGTATGGAATTTAAGTAGCTGTGGGTGAGACGGAGGGGGCCGGTGAACCGGGGAACTATAGTAGTACGTATGGTGTCCGAATGGTGCGCAGAGGGGACGTGAGCCATGACCGATGATTTCGCTGCAAAACTGTATGAAACAGCAGCCGGTGGAAGAAGCAAACAGGCAGGTTTAGAAAGACCGATGATGAAGAGGACAAGTGAGAAGTTGGCAGTACGTTTGCGCGCGCTGCAAGAAGGTGTTCTGTGAAAAATCTGAAGCAGAAAACAAACAAAGCTAGACGGGAGCCGTTGTCGGCCGGACACGTGCCATTCCGGAGCCAATGGGGAGCTGTCTCAGTGCGAAGCGGACGGGGCGAACGAGGTTGACCTCCGGAAGAAATGGCCAAGCTAGGGTTTAGTAGAGGTGGCACTGGGGTTAGGACTGCGAGGCACGCGGACTACCCCAAAGCCTCGGGCAAGGAAAAGGCGCAGCCTACTGGGGACCGTCGGTTCATCAGACTTTCTGGGAGGTGCACGAACCCCGTCGCATATCCGGTCTCCTCACAGGGTCAAGGTCAGTGTGCTGCAAAGTATTCGGCGATCCAGTGTTGACGGTGGCGAAGCGTTGTACGTGTAAGGATGGCAACGCCGATCGAGGTGAAGTCATTCGATCCGGTTGCTGCCATCTTACTGCAGATCCGCAATGAATGAACGGATATACGATTGCCATTTTGACTGTCCAGGTCGAAGAGGACAGACGAACAACTTGCAGGACTTGGAACAAGCGGACACAACACTAGATGCCACGTTAGTGCAAAACAATTTCCAAAATTCAATGTCGATCCAACGCTATCGGAGGCAAATCTGATCTTATCTGTAATCTTATCCAAAGAAGTGCCTCCGACCTGCTCGGGGAATCGTCAAATGGCAATCTAGGACGCGAACTTGGTAGGAACACACACGACGTCGACAGTATCATGTAGTGTTTCATTCAGGAGGCAGAAGACAGATATCTTCGATATGCCCACAACGACAGGAACAATCCACGCACAAGATCACCTTGCAAGCTGCGAAAGACCTGTCGATCTCAATAGCCCACTGCACGCGACTTGTATGAATCATCCGTGTACACACCACACTTCCATCCCAAACATTGCGGACTATGTCCCCCGCCTCTTCCGCCGACACCCGATACAACCCGATCACGGTTTTGCCCACAACTTTTCCGAACTCGGCTGAACCGTTAGAGTTTATAACCGCGGCCCCAATAGCGACCGACGAGCGTACGGGCACTGTATGCATATCCCAGATGCGATATCCATGGACCTGGCATGAGATACAACGATCGTAGCGGATCAAATAAATGCACATTCGTCCACAACGTTTGTTTGAGTGGGTTACTGTGGGTCGTAAAACACAAAGCACAACGCCCGTCCGTCGCCCTGTAGGGTGCGCTTAGCAGTTGTCTATAGCCTCCGTTGGCCGCACTGAAGTAACGGCTACAACCCCAATGCTGTACCGTTGTATTGGAGATATAACATATTAGTACGTAGGGTTTACGCACACTCAGCGCTGCGCTGAGAATGACGATCAGCACGGAGAGAAAAAACAAACGATTTCATTGATACGCACGGACATACGGAAAATGAAACATAAATTGGCAGCGGCGCGGCGGCGCATTGGATCCTTTGGTCACGGAACGCATACGGGAGATGTGATACCTGTTGACGGCTAGACGGGGCAGACTCGAGAGCGTCAGGCCCAGTCTGCTCCGATAGCTAAATCAGCCTGCACCATCAGTCAAAACAACTCCGACCGAGACGTAACCTTGGACCAAGAACTGCAAACTTAAGAAGCCGGAGGAAGACGCGTTATTGGACAGTGTCGGGCGAGTAGTAGTGAAGGGAGATTCGGTTGTGGCGTAGGCAGACGGACGGAAGAGAGAAGTTTGGGGTGGGATCTTCCCTTCATCTGGCAACAGTTTCGAGGTTGCGTTTGACTCTGTCGATTGGGGCGCTGGGTGACCCGGTCACCGCACTCAGTGCGTGTTTGAGTATTCCGCACACCTCAAGCGTCCGATTCACATTGAGTTGCCTCATGCCTTCTTTCCTCCGTGTCCGTATAAAGATATTCGCACCGACGACCCACTCCTCGAACCCACAGGTACCTGAAAAAGACGCAGCAGAATAGCTGAGATGAGCCCTGTGATCTATCATGGACGTGATAGAACCCAACCCGTGTGATATTGCCGCCCATTTCATGGAGCGCATTAGACAAAAGGGAGGACAGGGTGCCTAAAATTTGGTAGATTGGTAGGTATACCTTGCAAGTATCACACTCGCTGAGCACGGATGTAACGAGGATGTTCAGCTGGTCAAGCCGTCGTCTTCCTGTGACCCTTCTGACCCCTTGGTCCGAAACGCATTCCCTGGTGCTCCGGTTGGTTCAATTCACTTTATCTTCAGTCCTCGCACCGTCGCCGGATATACACGCATGGGTGAGCCAGGTGGGTATACCCAAATGCGTCCAAACTCACCAGAAATGAAGACCTCACGTCTCAGCATGTGGTCCCAAGAGGACGTCGCTGAGCATCGCGTTGTGATGGGCTCTGCACCTTTGTATGTCGACCGCGCTGTCGTGTGATCCGCATCGATATCTCTGGCCAGTCACTCTTCACTATCTGATCGCAGTTTCACCGTTCGCCGACCCCGGATTGTCCTGCAGAATAAACGTTCAACCAGAGGCCTTCACAGCCCGAACACATATAAGCAGGCCCACTTTTATCGGTAGAATTATCAACATCCATCTCCCAGTTCCAACGATACTCTCGCTTTCACTTTACCAGCATGCCTACCTCTCGAGGCTCACGCCGATCCGTGAGGATATTTCGCCTTTCGCATTGACTCTCGCCTTTCTGAACGTCATGCTCGGTTCAGCGCACGTCGACGCAATCGGCACAGGATGACGCAGTCGGACATCCGGCCCCGTTGCACATGCATGTAAGCAGTCTACGTGGGATGACTTCATAAGTATCACTAATGGAACAGCGTGTTTACAGGAACCCTTGGGACTTACTTCCTAATTGCTACCAGACGCAGATCTCTTAAGCTTTCAAATCAGATGAATCGCATACCGTGTGCCAAAGAGGCTCTCGCGACATCCGAACGGCACGCTGCAAGCCCACGGGGGACCCACGAGGAAAGCGCAGGTAAATTCCTAACCCCATGTATCGTTCCCATTTTCGGGTTTTGTGTTTTGCTCGGTTTTGATTTCGTTTCCCTAAAGATCTTCTGTTAACGCTGAGGAAGCCAAGCAAGAGATCCACAGACTCGGAGCACGTAAAGGGGCTTGGTGTGGTTTCACATAATCCTACGTGGGCGCTGGACATATTCTGCGCAAGACACCCGCGATGCGCCGGGTGCCTTGCCAGAATATGTTACGCGTCCAAGTAGGGTGGAATCAGCCAATCACCATGTCCATAGCCATGCGCAAGGGATGTCGAGGGTGTTTCGGTGGGGGTAGTTTCTTGGGTAAATGTGGGGTGTGAACGGCTGCAGCGTGACGGGGCCAGCCTAGAGTAAAAGGACTGTACTATATGGACTGAGATCTAGAAAGAAATATGACAAGCGACGCCGGTAGGTACACGTCTGGAAACATCCTATGTCATGAAAACACACTCCACACTCACGCGGAAGGTAATCCATCGCTCCGAACAAGACCTCCCAAGCTCCATACCACTTGCACGGGCCTGATGTCCAATTCCGAGTAAACGAATGTAGTAGATCGCCGTTCGAAAGCAGCACCGTGGTGCTGTTTCATTCTCGCATTCAAAGTCAGCTTCTGTTTTGGAAAGGCTTGCGAGAGACGTGGACGTTGAGGGGAAAGAACCCGGCAACTCCAAAGTCTTGCGGCGATCGATAACATGAACTTGGAAGATGACATAAGCAGACACGAGGCTACGTGCCGCCGGTATTTACCGAAACTGCCGCCACGACGACTTTTGCTTCCGTCGACGGAACCGATGTCAGAGTAAGCGATGGCGGACAAGGGAGACCAGAGCGCCTATATGGGACCGTCTGACGTTGATATCGTAATCAGAAGAGGATGAAGTCGTTATACAAGTAAGTTAAGCACTACATATTGAGATCATGAATCGTCCATCCGAGAGTATCGCATCCTAAATGTACAGCTATAGAGAACATACAGTTCTACGATCGGTATAACACTTACGACGAAATACTACATTACTCAGTACGTTCTCCCCACACCACCACAGATACTGCAAGTCGACTCGTCAAACAGGAAGAAGGATGTGATTCCGCTGCCGCCACATCTCCAGCACATAGAGCCACCCATTCTCGGGTCCCCAGGCCGCATTACGACAGCTCCGGGCGGTGGATTATAGGTAGGGATAATAGGTCCGGGCGGAGGTGGTCCTGGGGGCGGCGCGTACCCCAATCGTTGTGAAGGATCCAGATACGGCGACATCGGGACACTGACCCCTCCTATCGGCATAACGCGACCTGGCGATGCGCCCCGGTAGGACGAACCAGGCGCGGATACTGTGAGCTCGCGTCCGAGAGACACTGGTCGGGTGAGGTAGGATCGGCTAGGTTGGTGTGGAGGTGGGAACACAGGGAGGGGTCTCTGGTACACTTTGCCGCCCTCGGAAGTCGTGTTCCCAGAGCTGGACCACGGGGTGTAGGTGATCGCACCGCTGTACTCCTTAGAATACTTGGGCCAGCATTTCTTGCAAGGGTTGAGAGGGTCGAAGTGCTTGTAACCAGTGTTGTGGCCTGTTCGAAAACAATCAACACAACGTCCCACGTGGTCAAGACAAACGCAATGTACTCACACTTCTTGCACTCGTACCCTTTAGGATATACAAGGATATTTCCATGGTTGAGAAGCGGATGACCAGGAGTGGGTGTCTTCGTAGGTTTTCCATCATCGGGGACCGCATTCGCAGTGCTCGAAGATCCGCCGCGATTAGCCGAAGCATCAGAACGAGACCGAGAATGACCACTCGAGCCTGAGGGCCTGGGAGGAAGACCGGGTGGGGGATTAAACTCGTTCTCAGCAGATGGACCATTCCCATTCTGTGCCGTGTAAGCCTCACTCGACCCTCCCAACACGCTAACATCGGCTGGAGCTCCGGCAGTATAGAAATCCCTGGCAAAATCGGACGCAGCGCTTGAAGGGACCATGTATGACGCTGGACGGGCTTCACGAGAAGCAGAGAGGGGATGTGAGGGAGGAGGAGGAGCGAAGCCTGGTCGTGGGTTCATATAGGCAGATGGGTGGCTGTACATCTGCCCTTGTCCTGGATAGCCTGGCCAACCTGTAGGCTGTGGCGACAGCCACGGGCCTGTCTGCTGCTGAGGTCGGAGAAGCGGTGGCTGTGCCGGAGCCCTCTGGAAGGGACGTCGAGGTCCGAACTCGACAGATTGTTCGCCTTGATATGGATCGGGCGCAGGCGTATAGGCAGGAGGCAGTTCCTCGGAGAGTTCAGAGAGGGGATCGCTGGCTGTCGCAGAGGTATTCGTAGGTGCTAACGGCATGTCATTACTGCGGCTTGGAGTAGATGGGGGTGATGTTGGACGTCCGTTGCGTGTTGCAGCAGTGGGTTCTGATGGGGTGTCACTGTCAGAACTATCGTCGTTCGTTCTGGATACACCAGCAGAATTGGAGGACACCCGTCGATCTCGAAACGGATTCTTGGTGGTGGAGGATGTATCTTTCGACGTGAGCATGACTGGGCGAAGTCCGAGGGGGAAATTCAGCATGCGCGGGACGTAGAGTAGATTAAGTGTTGTTTGATTTGTGGATTCCGGTCTTAGCTCTGCGACATGGTGTGAAGACTATCCGTCCGAATTTCTAAAGGTCAAGGAGGTCGTCGGTTTCCGAACAAGCGCCGTGGCGGATAATGGAATTTCGCGTAATGCGTATGACTCACCTCCGGGGCACAGGCCTCCGATTACATTGTTACAATCTTTCAAGTATACACTGCATATAGACCATGTTTATACGCCTCCACGCCCCTAGTGTCACTGATACGGCCAAAAGCAATGACAAGTTGAAAATGAATGCAACGAAGGATGTAAGAATGTGCTAAAGCGCAGTACAATAAGGGAGATATACGAGTACAATAAAGGCGGTTACCGTGGCATGAGGCCAACGGCGGCGGTGTATGCAGTGAACAATCGAAATGATGAGCACCTTTACGGCGCGTCGTCTTTATGGCTCAGGCTTCTGAAGAACTCTGCATACGCGTGTTCGATGTCGAAGGACAACTGCGGAAGAGTCAGAGGCCGATCGGTCATGTCAATGCCGGATCACTTGCCTGTCTTGCTTGCTCTTCGGTGATCTCTTCCGACGCTTTCATACCGTTTAATGTTATCAACCTGGCGTACAATGAGACGGAATTCGGATCGGAGAACTCGAGAGACACATACCATCCGACCATTTTGCTTCGGCCTTCCCAATCTTTGCTGCCCTTGAACCGAGCATATCCCGTCACTAGCTCCTGCAATATCGGATGCAACTGGTCCTTCGCGCGCAGATGCAGCTTCAGTGCGTCCATGAAAGTGATGAAGCTCTGTGGCGACGAATCAGTCACTAATGCAACAGTCGTGGGGTAATATAACGCACTTGAGTGGTCTCCGCCACCCATTTCCCTGTCTCTGGTCCCGCTTCGCTGGAATGTTCCACAGTTGCAGGTACGCCGACTTTGAGGCGATGCAGTGCTGCTGGATGGTCCATCTAGATCGCAAGTCAGATCAGCTGCCACAAGCTTATGAGTCGACGCTCTTACCCTATAACGAGACATGAAGTTTTCGATAGATGGGACATCGTCCCCCACAAGCTTCATCATGGTCTTATATTGCGACAATAGATGTGTGCATGCTGGAGAATACCTCTTCAACGCATAGCTCAGTGTCCATCACGCCACAATGGGTCAGGAGCAGGAACTCACTCGGCGGCGGTCACGGAATCGCGAACATACGCCCGTTCCAGGTAATCCAATCGCACAACTATCCCGAACAACGTTGCAAGTAAGCTATACTTTTCTCGTTCCGCATTGGTCGTGTATAATCTGGCTTCTTCATCCAGAGAGAGTGAGGACATGGAGGTTGACCAGAGAGAGAGAATCTAATCTAGCCGATTATAGGCGCTTAATAGGATCTTTCGAGTTCTTTCAATTTAAATTTCCTTCCGAGAGGTCTTACAATCATGGCAGAAGAAATCATCACAAAACGACTGCAAGTCTCTGGACTCACACCTGCCATCACTCCAGCCGAGTTGGGTGCAAAACTGGGCTCTTTTGGATCGGTGAAGGCATTGGATGGATTCGGAGTGTTGAACGCGGTCGGACAACCAAGGAAATTTGGCTATGTCACTATCGAGACTACGAAGGCCAAGCTGGCGAAATGTGCGTAGTAATGTTTCTCAGAATACCGCCATATGGTAACATCCTTTGGGCTTAGGTATGAATCTTCTGAGCGGTGTCACCTGGAAGGGTGCGAAACTGCGTATGGGTGAAGCCAAGCCAGACTTTCGTGAACGGTATGTTGCCCATTACAGCGTACACCATGATACAATTCTGATGTTTATTCTAGTATTGCGAAAGAACATGAGCCTCCAGCGGACGACGCCCCCGCTCGCAAGAAACGCCGTTTGGCCAAAGGCGTACAAGGGCTCCACGCCGTAGACATGTCCCTCGTTACTCCAGAAAACGTACAAGACCGAGGCGGATGGCGCGTCACGCCCCTGGGAAAAATCGTGCGCCCCATCAGGATGCGTCCGGAGCACCCTCTGCCAGAACCACTCCCGAAAGCACCCATTGCGAAAGCAAAAGAGAAGAAGGACAAGAAGACGGGTGTTGTGAAGGAGAAACGGAAACGAGTGAAGGAGCCTCCTACTCGGGCAAGACGACGGACGATTGATCCGACGAAGTGGGACTCGCAGCATCTGAAAGGCGTGTTTTTGGATAGTGGGTTGGCACCGACGAATGTGCCGATAGCCACGCAGGAAGTCGAGGATGATTCTGACTCCAGCGACGACTCCGGTGAAGAAGAAGCAGCTCGCAATGAGGTTGAACCCATCAACGAAGAAGCCGAGGTCGAGGTCGAATTAGAGGCGTCCGTACCTACGCCGAAACCGCAAGCACCTACGCTATCCAAGTCCCAGATCCAAGACGCTTCATCTGACCTACGAGAAGAATCCAAGACCGCTCTTGGTCTTCTTCAGTCGTTATTCGCCGGTGATGAATGGGGAGGTGCTGAGAGTGTCGGTTCAGACGTAGATATGAACGACATCGGCAACATTACAGAGCTAGATGATGATGTCACGGATGAAGTGGAGACAGTCCCTCGCCAGGACACAGACGTAGTCATGGGACACATCCAAACACCCGTTACATCCGACGAGGAAGATGAGACAGATGAGGAGGAGTCGCCTAAGCAACCGTCGAAATCTCAGTCGCAGCAGACGAAACTGAAAGACTTGTTTGCGCCCCGCGAAGAAGAAGGTGAGTAGCAGCATCGCTTTCTCTGACGTATCGTGTCTAACGTATCTTACGGAAGCGGGTTTCTCTCTACTCGGGCACCTCGACCTTGAAGATGATCTGGACCTGGATGAAGACATACTTGGACTCAATTTAGGGCCAAGCGAGCACGCTGCACCAGCAACGTTAGTCGCCACACCCACCACTCCGTACACCTCGCACACTCGCCATCAGCTCCTAGACTTCTCAACAGACGCGACCCAGCCGCTTTTCTTTCCGCTGCCTCATGAAGACCGAGGAGCGCAAAGGACGAGGGTCAGGGATCTGTTTGATGTCGCAAAGGAGAAGGGATGGGACTGGCGGACGTTCTGTCGGACAGAGACCGATGAGGAAATTAAGAAGAGGTGGGAGGAGACGAAGGGCGATTTGACCAGAGATTGGAAGAGACGGCATCGTGAAGCTGTCAAGAGTCGAAGACGGCGAGGCGGGCTTGGTGGTGAGGATCATGATTAGAGGGGATTTGACCTACCTAGCATCGAATTCAGGATTTGTTTCGCCATTCAAATGTTATCCCAGTTGGGGCTTTGACAATGCCAAGTGGCACGACGACGCTGGAAAATGGTGAACGCTACACACATTTTTTCCTTGAACTGCGCGAGATAGTGTTTGTAAGTGAGGAGGGGTGTCAAAGCGCTATGGAATTATAGATGTCGAGTATAACTGGAGAAGAATTAAGAGCGGGATAACAATGAAAGCAAGATAAGGTAATACTGCTGCGAAAGCAAGACCACAACGAAGAGATCAGAGCAAAAAAATAAGGTATAAGTTATCATACTACGACGCAATGAGCACTAGACGCATCATGAGTGACGACACTTCCAGAAAACTAGCGCAAGACATACCCATGCTCATTCCCGTACGGCGCATTGTCCACTAAAAAGACACGGACAACATCGCTCAGATATGTAGGTACAAGAGGTAACGGCTAAACTCACGTTGAAGTCGTCTCCTTCCAGAAGGGCCAGGTCGCCATGGACGAGTGTCAAGAACAGTACGTCGTCCTTCTTTGAGGGCATCGAAGTCACGCTGACGGGTTTGATACTAGGCACGGATATCGAATGAGCATCTTGCAATAGCCCCGCGCCAATAAGCTCGTCCCCGTCTTCATCCATAGGATCATAACCTTCGACGTCTATTTCCACAGAATTGGGCAGGTCCAAAGTTGGTAAGGTCTGAACCTCAACGTGTGTAGTTGAGGCGTCGGGTGCTCGAGAGTGGAAACCGTTCAGAGGAACCAGTGTGAGCTCGACATCCGCTCCGAGACAAAGAATGGCAACCTTTCGAGTCTTGGCGGGTAGAGGTGTGGGCGACTTGTGACAGTCATGGGGTCAGGTACATCTTTAAAAGTAGTAAAAAACTTATCTACCTTGCGATTGCCGACCCCGAGCCACGCCAGCACTGTGATCTCATCTACGAGGAAGCTGCCTGCCCAATGATCTTGTAATATGGCCTGTAAAAGAAGACGAGCACGAGCGATGCATGCCGGAGCATCATCCCACACACTTGTGTTCGATAGCGGGCTACTCAAACCGGGAGTTTCGTCAGAGCAGGGAGTCGGTTTCGTCGGTCGTATGAAGTAAGTGTAATATGGCCCTATACATCGTGTCAGACAAGGTCATCCGGGACTATTATCATGCACGCACCTGCAGCTAAAGGCATATCCACACTTTGCCACTTCAACGGGATATCTCCCTTCTGCAAATCCATCCACACCTTTGACGGCTCGTCTTGAAGACTTGGTTCGTTACCAGTGAACAAGTGCATTACTTTCCCTGTGTTGACGGCGGTTCCATGTACAAGGTATGTGAAGGACGTATACCCGGTCGTTGGATCCGCTTGAGAGTAGGAAGAGATGTAGGCCGTAGGATACCGATTCCAAGGAAACGAGATCGGAGCCATATTGTACGTGTTCCGGACATGCACGACGTGAATAGGCGACATCCCATTGTCCTTCTACAGGAGCGACAGTAAAAAGAGTGATTAGAAACGCGGAATATACCTTGAGAACGAGATTCCTACCTGGCATTTATCGCAGTTTTGTACGCAAAGGAACCGTTGAATGTTCAATTTCCCACATCCACTGCAATGCCATCCTTTCCTCGTCAGAGCACTCGCTGAGACCAAAGGCAGCGGTGCTCCGTCGGGCGTTGAAGGGGACGTAAAGTAATCTGGAAGGAGGGTATAGGGATATAAAACTGCAGACTCCTTCTCCGATTCGTTGTCAAGATTGTCTGAAAACGGCGAAAACCACCAAGGAACAGAGGAAGGTTTGTCGAGATCGTCGCCGCTCGGAATCCAATCGAAGGTGAACTGCCAACATGCACGGGTAACGTGGGCTCCAAGCGGAGAGGAGCCGACTGTCTGTCATCGTCGATCAACGCAAGAAACACGGTGACTCAGTCCGGACTACGCACCAGTTCAGGTTTGATACGAATGCGAAAGAATCCCAGAAAGAAGCATCCGTACTCTGGAGGTAAAGAGAAAGGAAATAAAGAGCAGTCGCGGGTCATAATTATGCGGACGGGTATATTCTGAGCGTAGGCCTCCAAGAGGTTCTGAACCTCTATGGGAACGGGATGCGGCAGAGATTCGTCGGTATTCTTGTCGTTCCGTTGTTGATCTAGCAGATTGGTGTCGGGGTAGCACAATCCAGAGGTGTCCAAGATCGTGTCAGACATACTGATACTCGGATAGCTCAAGCTCAATGATGCCGGACAATCAGGTCCAGGCACATTGAAACGGGCGACTGAAAGTTCAGTATACGAAGTGGGATTAAATGCACCAGTGAGGCTTGGGGAAGGATATGGTGAGGGGTCTAATGTGGGTATAAATGGCATGCTTGGGATATCGGGATCCGGGTCATTATTTGCATTCCTGAAAGGTTCTTGTGCGAAACAATGGTCATCGTCGTGTCCACCGTCGTCTTCGGTCCGTTTCGAAGGTTGTAAAACATCGGATGGTTTGTGCGACAGGAGAGGGTCGCGCTGAAGCATTTGGATCATGAACGGAGCAAGCGGTATATATTCAGGGTTCCAGAGAACGGTATCGAGGCTGTGGTTTGATGCACTGGGATACAGATGAAGCGGAAGAGAGGAATATGTATCCGTTGTTTCTTGGCGAGAGGCTTCCGGGAGCTCGTCCACAAGCGTCATCTCCACGTCGGGGTCGTCTACGTCCTGTACGACGCGTTGCGTTGAAATTGAAACTGCCTGCGAGACATGTTGTCGGACCATAGTGACCATGAGTTGATGCCCATTCCAAATATCCTCTGGCCAAGTTTGACCATCCAAGATCAAGGTCGGTGTCTCAGAGCTGACCCATGCCACGCCGTTCGTATCATGAGATAGCTGAGGGAGAACTTTGAAGAGGTCCTCTTTGCTCTAATGTAAGATGTATGAAGTAAGGTGAAACAAAAAGGCGACAATATGCTTACATTAGCCCATATATGCGGAAGACTGGGAGGGAGGGTCTTCGGGAAGATTGCCGCAGCGTCAGCAGGCAGTACGACGGGAGGGAAGGTCACAGTCCACGGAGAAACCGCGTCCAGTTTCTGTTTGGTTTCTGCCTGATGTTCAGTAAGGACATACGAGCAAAATATTGAAACATGACTCACTTTTCAATACAAGCTTCTGACGAACCGATGCTTTCCTGCCTTGCTGAATATCTGCGACCCGCTGCTGGGTTTTGACTCGCGTCTTTTGCAAACTGACAGTTCGCCGACCGAGCACCTTCCCCTTGTTGACAAGTTTCGGCAGCTGCAGAGACGTCATATCATCTGCATTGCGAGCGCTGAGTGAAGCCCGAGGGGCAGGTTGCGAAGCCGGTGGTATGGGGGCTGAAGCACTTCTCAACTTCACAGACGAAGGCCTCAACACCCTCCCCGAGCTAGAGGGTAATCCCTTGCCCTCCGCTAACGAGAGCTTAGCAGCCGCCGCAGATCTCGCCTTTCCCTTGAGCTGCTTTGGTCCAGGCAATCTGACAAAACCTGGAGTTGAGACGGTACACGGTCCCTTGGTCTCACAGCTCGCGCAAGGCCGACCTCTCGTGCACATCTGCAGCCGTTTCTTGCACCTATCACATCTCTTCTCCACGACATAAACAAGACCTGGAGCGCCTGTTTTCGGGTCTTCCGGAAAGACGAATATGGCGGACTTGTCAATCCGACGGTCGTACTCGTCTGGAAATTCTGTCGGCCTTCGGAGTGTTGGACCCCAAGAAAGCACATAGTCCGGGAGCGGACTATCTGGCGAGTACGCGTTGCCCTCGCTGTCGCCCTCCATGTCCGACAATGGGTACGACGACAGTCGCTGCTGGTGCCAGCGCAACAACCTGTCAGTGTCAGTGGGAGGAAAAGGACGACCCGGAGGCTTTTACGCGTCGCCGTTATGGGAGTGGGATTAAGAAAGCATAATGGGCGCTAACGTATAATTGACTCTTTATTTCTTACCACGAGACGTACGCGAGTACTCACAAAATGGGCAAACGCAAAAACCTGGGAGGACTCGCTCATTTCGTCAAGGACGTTTTCAAAGTCGAACCATCCTCGAGCTCGACGCTGATCCTCGACACGGAGTCGCCAGAGTCCGCGGATGCAACTGCAGTCGTAGAGCAAATCGTTGGCTCGTCGAGCACAGGTACGACACAGGCTCCTTCACACGTCGGAGAGGCGGAGACACGGGAGGAAGAGAGAAAAGCTGAGCCAAAATTCGTATCCCGGCCTTCGAAAAAGCGCAAAGTTGGCTTACTTGGTCCTGGCTATGAAAAGTACGACGCGACCGGCCTCACGCCTCATTACACCCACGTGAAGCAAGTACCGGAGAAGCTACGCAAGTGTGAGTGATGTCTTCGATCCCGCTGCTAGTTGCTGAGGTAGTGATAGATTTCTCGCAGCGGAATCGCTACTTCTCTCTGTACTCCAAGGGATGCCTGCTAGATGAGGAAGGTTGGTATAGCGTCACACCGGAGTTGATCGCGGACCAGATTGCAGACAGGTGTCGGTGCGGCACAGTTTTGGACGCGTTTTGCGGGGTGGGAGGGAATGCTATTGCGTTTGCAAAGACATGTGAACGAGGTGTGTCGCAAGCAATCCTCCAATCCAATTATTTTCTAACATTGTGGCGGTAGTTATCGCTCTGGATACTTCTCCGGTCCGTCTTGCGCTTGCTCGACACAACGCCGCACTCTACGAAGTTGCGGACCGGATAGAGTTTATCCTCACCGACTACATTTCCTTCGCTAAATCATACCTCACACTCCCGGATGCGAAGCGACATCGCAAAATCGACGTCGTCTTCCTGAGTCCGCCTTGGGGTGGTCCCGAGTATCTGTCGGGCACGCCGACCCTTCCCTCGACAGATACAGGTACAACGGCACCGGATGACTTCCTGGAACATCCAGTTTTCAACTTATCAAGCATACGTCCAATACATGGTGCCGAGCTGTTCCAGCTATCCCGACGAATAACGCCCAATATTGCATACTACTTGCCGCGGAATATAAATGTGCAAGAGATTTCTGATTTGTTGACACATGAGCATCCAGAGGGAAGGGACGTCGATGTCCCGCCTAGCCAGAGCGAGACGAAAGGGAAGGAGAAAGAAGCACCGGAGAGAGTGGAGATTGAGGAGGAGTGGATGGGCACTAAGCTGAAAGCTTTGACATGTTACTTTGGAGGCCTAGCGGGAGGGCAGGAGCACTTGTTTGAAAAAGACTTGTATACCTAGCATTGATTCATGTCGCATCTGAGCGTTGATTGTCATTCAAAGCATCGTAAACGCAAAAACATTATCCCGGAACCCTCACGAAAACATACATAGATGCGTTTGGCTAATCGTCATCATCCTCTACCCGAGTCATTCGACTAAACAGATCCCCATTGAATGATTCTACCAACATAGTGTCAGTCTCAATACTCACCCGACTTAAAGAATCAGACTCACGCGCGACGTAATTAGAGTGTTTCCCTCGATACGCCGCCAGCGGCGAACTCAGGATAGGTGAAGGAGAATTGGGCAGCGAAGTGGTTGACGAGTTCAACGACATGTCAAATGGAGAGGAATGTGGGATGCTGTAGTTCAACGTTCGTGAAGGTGTCGAAACAGGTGAGGCAGCATAAGATGAGCTAAACGCTTTTTGCGGCTGAGGGCTGGACTGAATAATGCAAATGGACGTCAGAGCATTCAGTGCAAGTCTTCAGACGCGTCAAAAACTACGTACGCTCGTAGAGAGGAGGCCCAAGCGGCGTGGCGTCGAAGGAGACTGGGGCAAGAACGTCGCTTTCGATGGAGTGGCTGCCGACATCTGAGGGTGTGGCGACGGCGGATACTGCAACGCGTAAGATGCCTGTACGAGATTGACACCCATAACACCCATGATCAAGCATTCTGTCATTTGAGAGGAGGCGTGTCATTTCGAGTCAGTATAACGTCGCGTGGCTTGGCCAGAGCTTGCAGAAGTCGCACCTGCGGCACAAAGAAACCAGTAAAACGCTCCGACGTCTTCGTGTGCGGACACCACTCGAAAAGCAACCCATGGCTTGGGAAGTGGTAGTAGTAGTGTCACTATAAACGTTGCGACGAGTCCGAACCCGTTACTTCGAAGTCTAGCAATTGCTTCGCTCCGCCGAGGTTTGAGCCAGTCCATCAGGACACGAGTTGCAGACATTGGGGATAGAGTATAGCGAGGTTTCTGTGTGTTGTGCGTCTTGGTCGTAAATGAGAAGGAGTAGACGAGTAACGCGTGACGGTGAAGAACAAAGACTGAGAGGGTGTCCGCTTGTACTAAAGAACTTGAATACAGTGGCACACAGCGGGCGTCTAATGCATCGAGTGTACAGCTCTACTAACCTATTGATATGAGATTCTTATCCGGCATTCATGAACATTCCTACTAATGGTTTGAATGACCAACAGGCGGTTTAAATTACCCAAAAAGAGAGAGCGATCCCGTACCCACTTACAACATTTTATCGCACCCAATATGCCACTGGGCTACTCGTGTATCTTCATGGTACGGCACACAACATATATGTGAAACTAAAAAATGGTTCCCTCGGAAAAGGCACATGGCCGCTTGGTTTGTCCGCTTCCTTCCAACAGCTCTGCAGTAGCTGCTGGGGCTGGATTAGCTGCTTAACCATATTGCCGTCCGTCAAATTTGCTTTAAACCAGGCATATACACTCCGTGCGGAGCAAAATCTTATGCGAGAGAAATGCATTTAGATACTACCATTATTGTTAAAACAATTTTTGACGTATTGCCCTTGGATATACCTCCAGTATCGATCAGGTGAGATTGGAAACGATTTGTCCAATTTTTCGGACCAAATCCACCCCATATCGGGCATGAGATGCGTGTCGTATCATACAGATGAAACTTTGCGTACTATATCCCATCGTATCTTCGTAACCACCAGAAGTTCGGATCCCCAGCCAAAATTCAAGCGCTGATCGAGAAATTCTGGCTCCTCATTGGCTTAGGAGCCCATTTTACCAACTTGTGGTGGTTCCGAAGATACCGTGAAATATAGTATCGTTTGATCAAAGGAGAACAAAGAATTAGTATTCTCTGAGGGATACGAGGCATCTTTTGATGCGTATTGTCCACCATATGTGGCCACTATCTGGCACAAGAAAGCAAACAAATGCTCTTTCGTATTGTGGGGTTGATTTGTGTTGTAAATCTGGCACGCCGCGCTCGATGGGGGATGAAAACACGAAAAGGTGAATTATGAGTAGCTACGACAACGACTATACAGTACGTATAGACATGTGAAAAGAGAGATCTGACAAACAAAAGGGGTGCCAAGAGTGGCGGAAAAGACACAAAAGTAATGATAAAATGCAGGCGAAGATGAAGGAATACCATACGAAGAATAGGCGATCACCAATGATCGGGTCTGGACAGAGAACGGAATCCCAAAATTACAACAATTTGGACCGTAGTGTCGGTAAGATACCTTAACCAATTCTTTGAATATCCATTTTAGTATCTAAATGCATATCTTGTACCGCAGATTTTGTCTTGCACGCAGTGATATGTGCATTCTTTGGACGAATTTTAGGTTGAAATTGAAAGGTGCTACTACATAACACTTGAAACGTTACTACGCCACCGAGTCTCGATCGCGTTTTACTGGCTACCCAGTCACGTCATATCTATTCTGCGCGTTCTGGTACTTATCTACAGGCCCCATATCTATTTCGGTGCATCATTCAAACAGTTCCGCAGGTCAGCGGGCGTTACGCGGACCGTCCCGGTCCGTACTGACAATCAACAGACAAGTCGCGCGCAGCATTGATAAGGGGTGTCAGATCCGTCGATGGCATAGTTGATGTTTCTCACCATACCCTTCTTATTCTCTTCATGACCCTGTACTTTCCAAGTCGCTTTCGCAACTCTGTGGTGCATATAGGGCAGAGTATGCATATCATCATGATAGCATATGTGGTCATAGTGAAGGCTCGACCAGGGCGGACAATCTGGAGCTTGGA
>SGPM01000182.1:0-53741 GCA_004802725.1 Antrodiella citrinella | reverse complement strand
CGTTGACAACCCCATTGATGGGTTAGAACGTAGTAACAATCACAGTGTATAGATATAACAAACTCGGTTGTAAGAAAATTGTATTGAAACATGTGTCTATCAATGTGCCTACTTTGCGACAAGACCCTCCACGGCTGCGCGGGTGGAGGGTCTTGATTTGAGACTAGATATCATAACAGGGAAACCATTATACAAATGCGATTGCGCTCATGACATCAAAACAAAACACGATCTAAGACGTCTTCATCTCAGCATCCTCTTCCTTCTTCCCAAGCCCTTGCTTTTGCAGCAACGCATCTACCTCCGCGGGTCGGTAGATCCTAGCCTTCGGTGTCTTTGTCGTCGGGTCCAGTGTCAACGTCGCGAACTCCACTGTCAAAGTGCAAGCCGCAATCAACGCCTAATCCCGCAACAGGCAGAGGGGACAAGGGACTTACGCTTCTCACTCCCCAAAGTCGTGCTGTCCATCGTCTTGCTCATCACCCTCAACACTAGATCAATCGCATCGTCGATGGAGATGTCATCCTTGTACTCCTGCTTCAACAAGCTTTGCGCCGTGCCGTTGTTCGCGCCGATGCAAGTCGCCTTCCATCCGGAGTAGTTCCCTGATGGATCGGAGTGGTAGAGTTGGAATTTATAGTGAGGGTCGTAACCGGCATAGAGGAGGGAGACACCGAATGGGCGCAGACCTGCAACAAAGTCCCATTGTGAGCGGTATGACATGAGCTGTGGGAGGAATGGGGACGTACCACCATACTGTGTGTACCCTTGCTTCAGATCGCATAGCCGTTGTGCGAGTAATTCTACGGGAATATCTTCATTGTACAAGAACAGATGCTTCTGGGCGGCAGTCCGAGCATAGTTCACCAGGGAGTTGGCATCGGCTGTGATACCAGCAACACCACCGATAACATTTCTACCGATGAAATCAGCGTGAAGAAAAAGGGTTGAATTTGAGAAGGTAACGTACGAGTTGAGGAGGAAGATCTTCTCGCCGCTACCACCATAACCACCGTCCTTCACGCCTGAAAGATCGAGCAGCTTTCCGGTGACCTTCTTCTCAGCTGCTAGTACAATTCCATCCTTCGCGAGGACGCCGAGCACGGTACCTGCGTGTGAGATGGCCTCCATGGCATATTCGACTGAGGTGACCTTCAGTATATGGGAGCCCAAAATTATCTAGAATGCAGACTCACTTTGGTAGAGTCGCCCTGTAAATACAGCATAAGTTCAAATGAGTATAAGCGTGGTCAAACGAGGATACGTACCTTCTGGCGAGAAGATGGTTGTCCGACCTAGTAAGAGAGATCAAAGGTTAAGTACCAATGTCACTGAACGCAGTACTGAACGTACTGTCATAACGTCTGGCCTAGTGAGACGTAAGTAAGTTCACATATGCATCAAGCTCAATCCAAACCGCACTGACCATGACGAAGAAATGATAATGGGAAGAGAAAGAGGTGTGATGAAGTGCGTATTGGTGAACCGTGTTATGGACGACGCGTCGTCGAGCGTACGCGTACACGGGAGATGCCGATGTATGTTAGCGCGCATGTTATGTTGATTGGTCGACTGTGACCTCTGCGGCCAGATGGCACCCACAAAAACACACTACATGACCCGCGCAATGACTGTATAATGGAAGAGGGCTCTGCATTTATAGAGAAACCCTGCTGGCCATGATTACTGACTGTACCGCCAGTGAGCAGGTTGTTTGCAACGGCGGCATCCGGACGAAACTTGAATGAGACATCCTCTCAAGAACTGCTTGACGACTGTTCATCGGGATCGGGACTCACAATGCGAAAGTAGCTTACAGTATGTCCTGCAATATATGAGCGATATGCAGTACCTTGGTATCATATCTAACCGACATCTATGCATTTGCGTTCACTTATTCCAATAAAATTATCCATTCCGTTCACGCCTACCACACCAACGGCCCAACCAAAGCCTCCAACCCCTCCCTCGCCTTCCTCGCCTGCACCTCCGTCGACGCATCCAACGGCACGACCACTACACCCTCTTCACCCTCCGGGCTCTCCAGCGTAGCCAACTGGCTGTCCAACATCCCCGCCTTCATGAAATGCCCCTCGCGTTTACCGATCCGCTCGCGGAGGATCGGCACGTCTTCTTTGATGTACACGAAGTACGTGGGGAGCGCGAGCGGGTGCTCGGAGGACGTGGGGGATTGGCCGCGGAGGATGGAGCGGTAGGAGCGTTTGAGCGAGGAGCAGGTGATCATCACGCCCTTTCGTCTCGGTTTCTTCTTCTCCTCCTCCTCCTCCTCCCTTTGCCTGTGTTCGTCTGTTGTCTCGTGCGCCGTAAGATCGTCAAACTGGGCGTGGACGACGCGCTCGGCCTCGTTCCGCACGCGATGCAGCCACGGCTCGCGATCCGCGTCCGTCAGCGCGATCCCCTCCGACATCTTGGCGATGTTCGTCGGCGGGTGCAGGTCGTCGCCCTCGACGTAGGGCATCCCGAGCTCCTCGTTCAGGGCGCGCGCGAGCGTCGTCTTGCCAGTTCCTGCGACACCCTGTATCGATACTCAGTCCAGTAGGACGTCTGAAGGAAAAGGGAGAAGAGGGGGGTCGTGTGCTTACCATGACGACGATGACCATTGGTTTTTCATGATCCTCAGACTCGAACCGTGATTCGGGGTCGGTCGTCGTAGTATTGGCCTCTCCCGGCTCTACACCATTCTCGTCCGTGCTCGGAACCGACACGCCCACACTCTGCGACGGACCGTTATGATCGACAGTCATGCCGATAGTCCAGCAAGAGGGTACGAGATGTCTAGATCGAAGCAAAAAGAAATAGAGAATAATGTTAGCCCGAACCAAGCAGCGAGAAGAAGGAAGAAGGAAGGAACAGAAGTCTCACCACACGTATTGCTTATATACAAAGTTCAAACCCTCCGTCAAGGCTGACTCGGATGATATCACTGGAGAAAACATGAGTATTACAAGGTCGATCCGCCGCCGGGACGACCAGGCCCGCGCACGTTGCGGTGTAATCGCGGAGAGTCCGAGCAGATACGATCGCGAATCGTATCGATGAGAGTCAGAACAGAACGACGTCGGACGCATCTCTCGGAGATGCAGTATGGCATTTGTACGTTGACTATGAGCAACAAAAAAGTGACTCTGGACAATTTGACAATCACATTCTACGAGAACGAGGGCATGTACATGTTGAGTAGCGTACAATTAGGTGAGAGGAGCTTGTATAATATCACAAGGACCGGAGATGGTGTTGGTATCGAACTGGAACATTGAGGGAGAGACAGAGAGACAGAGAGAGGAAAGAAAAATGAGTGGTAGGTGTTGTCGTTGGAAGGAACGTCGCAGTTGGGGTTGAGGTGGAGAAAATACAATTGGTTTGAGGAGTGTAGAATAAGAAGGAAAGAATGGATGGATGGATGGAGCTGAAGCATCGGGAAACGAGAACGAGAAGCAAAACGTGAACGGATTCTAGCTATAGAAACACAAGTGTTAACGCATGGAGAAAAAGTAGAAACAGAGAAGAGAGAATATCTATGCAACAAAGAGGGAAGTGTGCGGAAGAGAAGAGATCAATAAATTCATTGTAAGTCAACGTGAAAGCATATGCTGCAGCTCAAGGCATGTACGCAATAAATGAGTACGTACATCTAGCACGGTTTTGAAGCACGAGACACCGGGGATGACAGGGAGAAAGGTTCGTGGACCACACTCCGAGTGTGTGGTGTAAAGGGAAGTGTAGCGATAGCAGCGTAAAATGGGGGCAAGAGTTCGGCATGGAGGTAGCTTCTAATTTCCAATTTTCCGCAGCACGAGTAGCGAGATGAAAACATGATAAAATTAGACCACAAAAAAGCCCAGAATCCCGCCGACCAGAACCTAACGTCCTCCCGTGCGCTGATGCAACGAGACGTGCGACGCGGAGAAGTCGATCGCATCGTACGCTGGCGGCGGGATCTCATAGATGGTCTCAGCGTACGATTGCCGCGCCATCGCGTCTCGCATCCGCACAGGCCCGCTATCGGTCATCTGCAACCGAGCAAAATTCGCGACCGGCGGTGAGAATGACGACGGCGGCGACTGCTGCGGTGAAGGATACAGTTCCGGAGGAGAGCCGAGCTGACTCAGAGGCGGCTGAGACGACTGACGGTCATTCGAGGCCATCTCGGACCCCTGTCGTAGACGTTCGTCGTCTTCATCATTCAGCGGATCAGGGTTCGCTGGCTGCAATGCCGATGACGACTGTCCGAGTGGAGAGGAATAATGAGCGGATGAGACGCGCCGCGACGTTGAGGCTTGATATTCCTGGGCGAGTTTCGGCGGGAGAGGTAGTGTATCTGCGGGAGGCGGCATGGGGGGCGGCATTGCATTCCTTGCTAATGAGCTCCGAGCGCTGTTACGGTAGAACGAGCGGCGAGAGCCTGCGCTTCCTGAACTCATGGAGGATGTCATTGACGGAGATGGAGAGCGTGCGCGTTCAAGGATCGGTAGGCCAGACACTGCAGGTGATGTAGAGGACGCAGGTATGTCGGTGGCGGTAGAGCGGAGACCTTCTCCGGATTGCCCCGGCGTTGTGGGTCGTTGGGAGGACGGTGGTGGTTGTTTCACAGGAGGCACTGGCAGTTGCCTTCCCAGCCGAGAGGGTCTTGGTGGAGGTTGTTGTAGAGTTGTTGGCCGAGAAGAAGTTTGCTGGGGAGGCGGTGAAGGTGGAAGCAATGAGGGGGTAGATCCTTGTGAATATGAATTTCGATAAAGCGCATCTGGGGGCTGCATTTCCTGATGTGAATACCGTGAAAGATCTGGTAGCGGCGGGACCGGTGGAATTTCCTCCTGACCGTAAGAGAAGAATGCTGAATGTACAGATGTCGCAGGTGTAGAAGGCATCGAAGAGAAGTCCGACGTTGCAGCAGACCGTGGCCCTGATGAAGTTGTAGCATTAGATATTCGGCGATCGGCCAACGTCCATACGCCAGAAGCTGTTGTCTCCGCCGGCGACACAGGGCTGGCGGGCAGTGGTTCATTGTGAATGATCGCGAGCCATTTCTGAACGGAGTGCGCCGAACTGCCAGGAATCCGCACGGTACCATCCACATTCTGCGGCCGATCAAGCCACTCTTGTACATCTGTCCCCAGCAGCATTGCAGTCACGACAAGGTAATCCAGTAGCATGACGGGGACACCCTTGTAGTTCTCTTGGTGTCGCGTCTCATTGTCTTCAAGGCAGTTGTGAAACACGCTTAGTCGTGCAGGCGCGTTAAGTACTGCGGAATCGAGAACAGCAAAGGGGCCATTGGCACCAGCGGTGGTACACTGTGAAGAATACCTATTTAGCATGCGCATGGGCGGCAACAAGTCAACGAGTGTCACGCACGTAAAAATGACCGCCTGGGATGAGCTTCCACTTCATCTGGTGTGGGTAGTGGGGAATGCTGAATTTGCGTGTTCTAAAGCATACGGATTAGCGATTAGACCGACGAGTTCGGAGACGATTGTTGAGGCAGACTCACGCGACGCTCCCCAGCGGCCCTAGCTTCAGCAAGTCCTCCGCATCTCGCCAACGGCCGTCCGCCATCTGGATAGTGCGACCAGACTTGGTCTTGCTCTTTATAACGGAGTTCGGCCATTGTACGGTAGCGACCTTGTGGGCGTTGTCGGTGGTGGTGTCCAGACGGTAGATGAGGGTGGAATCGCTGACGGTCTCGATAATATAGACGGGTTCCTTGTCGGCTCTGTCTCGGATGACCACGTCCAGAAAGGAAGGACCACTGAGCCTCAAGCTGACAAGCGGAGTGGGTGGGCCGTTGTTTGCAGTTGATGAGGAAGCACCTGTGGGCTGGCTGACAGGGCGACGAGTGTTTGGCGGGCCTGTGTTGAGTTTGTGCAGCGTGGGGAAGATGGAGGAGGTAGAGGCTCTCGGGAGAGCTTCCTTCGGGTCTGAGACGAGAGACTTGCTACGACCGAGGAACGGGGATATTGGCATGGTGGATTCGAGTGAAGAAATACGAGAACGAGACGGGGAGCTCTGCTTCAGCTATGATGTTTGGCGGGTGTTGGGCATTTCACGGGTAGCAATGAGGAGGAGGAGAGGAAGGAGGAGATCTGGAACTGAGCAGGAGGCGTCAGAGATATTCAAGGCGCATCATTTCATTTCGCAGGCGCTCATGTATTCAACGCCCATCGATTCTCCCTCACAGTCATTGTCTTTCAAAGTTTCATCGTATCAAGCTGACATGGCAGCCGTCGTCGCCGCGTGTGCTATGCGCCGGTAGTCGTCGTTGCTCAGCGGATGCAGCGACACCCGGCACCGAGCTCACATCTCCCGTTGCCCCCACGCTACCCGACCACCGCCCGTGGGAACACTCGGCTAATCGCGTCCGCTTTGTCCGCAACCTCCACTCGACTTCACTCAACACCCATCAATGGCCTCAGACGCGACTGCTCCGTATGTCCCCATATTTCTTGTTCTTGATGGCCTCCCTGCCCTTTCTTACGTCCTGTGGCCCCTAGCGCAAACCCTGGCAACACCCAGGAAACCAACAATGTCGACGCGCCAGTCGCCGACAAGGGCAAGGGCAAGGCAAAGCTCGTTCAGGAGGACGTGATGGACGAAGATGATGACGACGACGAAGAGGAAGAAGAAGCCGAGGAAGACGACGACGAGTTGGAGGTCAGTCCCAGGCGCGTCCGGCGCGTCCCTCTGTTCGTCCGTCGCTGACCCGCTCACCCCCACCCAAACAGGATGACAACCTCGAGGGGATTGACACCTCTGCCATTCTTGCCCCAGGCACCCGTCGCAGCACCCGTGTCGCACGCGTCGATTACTCTTCCGCGGAGGCCCTGCAGAAGGCTGGACTTACTCCCGACGAGGCCACCGAGGAGGAAGAACACGAAGAGAGCTTTGTGGCAAACGACGATGACATGAAAGACGACTAGTTCGCTTCTTCTCTTCATCCCCCTCCTTTTCGTGTCAAGCAGAAGAATATGCCCAAAACCTGGTACTTGTTGTCGCGTTGCGTTGTGGAACACTTCATGTTGTGAATGCTACGTATATTACGGTGGATCTTCCATCTTGTTGTACTCCCTTCTTGATGTTTTCAAGCCACTTTATTGTTCTGTAGTGCGTTATTGGGCGCTGTAACTCCTGCAATATTTCGCTGAAATCCTACCCGTGTCTTTCCATCATGAGACCTTCGCGTCGTCCTCGCTGCAACATGTTTTTGCACACGACCAGGGGTGTCAGTGATAGTCGCACTCATGATATCCACACGGTACCGCCCCATCAAGCAACACTCGCCAATCCCCTATACACTTCATCCAAGAGCAAAATCTCATCGAACCATACCGAACCATATCTACATCATCAATGGTGTCTTGTTCCTTCACCGCGGCGAGTATACAGATACAGCTGTATTTCACCTCAGCACCACAAAACCAAGTTTACCAAGTTGCAATCACACTCCTACAATCACCCGGATCTGCTCAGTACCACTGCAATCAACTGCAAGTCCTCACTGGCAATCGAAGCGGTGTTCAACGTTCATCATCATTGCAGGATCGACGACCGTCGGGTCAACTGTTAGTTGTTGGTCAGTACGTCATCTTATACCCGGACTACGTCGAGTACTGTGATTATTGGAGTCTTGCACGGTCACCTCGGCATTTACTTACATAGCAGGAATGCGACGGTCGCGTTATTGTCAAGTCGCTGCCGCCGCACCACGCAATGGCATACACCCAGTCCGGGAGCGTACACAGGCGGCCATCGAGGTTCCCAATCGTCTCGGATTCGTACCTACTACCTGTACCTGCACTGAGAATCTCGGGACGCCGCAATTTCGCCTGGTAGGTATGCACGCAATATGCATGCCCGACAAGACTCCCGCAGAACCCTGACAAACCCGCTGGTGCGTGGCGGGCCTGGTGCTGCCTGGTGGCATTAATATTGTCGGTACTCCTAGTTCGAGTCGCGCTCGTTACGTTAGCGACCTTCCTCTCCGGGTCGGCGGAGGTCATCCTGAGAAGTTCTTCTCGTCTAGAAGTACATAGACCGACAATGCCCATACCGTCACGATGACTGTGGCCACACTGCAGGTGTGCAAGTCTATCCCAAAATACACACGCCGCTCGAAAACACAAGGCATACGCGACGTCTGACGTGTGGATCCGTCCACCAAACTCGCGCTTCTCTGTCAATTACAGTACGCTCAACAGGAACCGTGGAAGCACCAGGGTGCGCAGTCGTCTACTGGTATGTATGTATGTATGTAGTATGCTTGGCCGTGACACCTGCAATATGTCGATAAAATTAACCCCCGTTTGGCAGGCCCGCCACACGATGGTCGCGGAGGCCCCGCTCATCGCGTTCGCTTACGCTCTTGTTCGGGGGCTTGGCGGCAGCGCGTACTTGTATGCGTGCAGGATTGAATATTGAGCCCCCTCGTTTCCTGCACGAGCTCGAGTAAATCGAGCTGAGGAATCGAATGTTCTTGGGCGGTGGGGGAGTGTTTCATTTGCGCATGCACGCAGAAGAACCTCGGTTTCTGGCAACGCAGTCATTGTACACCAATATATACAGTAAGATTTCGGTTGCGCAATCCTCTCCCGCGAACGTACTAGATGATGGTTCATGACGCCCACTTTCGGTACTCGGTCCTTCGGAGATGAAAGAACACACACTTTGAAGAAAAGCATCACGGGAAACTTGAACACAAGCGCGTCATACCCACGAAACTCTCTCGCACTCCAGACCGCCAATAAAACTCACACCTTCTCTCTCGTTATAAATTACGGCAACCCCCAGAACACCTGACAGCGCCGTCCATTGTGTACTACAATGATAGAATCATTACCGCGTAAGGAATTTCCGCCGCCGACGGAAACACCCAGGATCTCGCATACAGCACAAGTGAGTGCAACGGCGCGTCAGAAAATCGTGATCAGCGCCCAATATCTGGAGACAAACAACCACCGAGTGGGAGTCGTCGAGGCCTCGGAGTGTCGATTGAGGGTGGGTTGTATTGCGTTCCCAGCGTCTTTGGGCTCCATTTATACCGAGATGGATTGAGGGGACAGTGTATACGCATGGTCGGAGGATGCGTGGGTTGATGGGACGTTGATACAGCTCAGTGAGATTACAGTACTCACACTAGTCTGCAGCGGCTTGTGGGGGTCTTACCCTAGGTCAGCCTTCGTGGTTAAGCCAGAAACTCCGCCGTTCGGCACATCGGACAGTCCAGCGAATCGTGTCAAGTCGTATGGGAACCTGGACGTCAAGGGCGTCAGTTGCGCGAAGAGAGGAGACAAACGAGACGAGACGAACCGAAACGACGAGTCCACAGCTTAGACATTAATGTTGTCAGTTATAAGTACGAATAGATGAGATGGAAGAGAGAGACGAACCGAAGTAGCGATCCACCGGTCAAAGCACCCGTCCGCACCAACAGCCAACCAATAAACAATGGAGCGTGAAGAAAGGAGAAGGAGTCGCAGGAAGAAAAGGAGCGTATGGAGATAGGGGAGGAGAAGTCGCAGAAAGCAGATGAAGAGAGACGTGGGGTAGAGGCTGGCGTTGGGGAAGTGCTTCCTGATGCGGGGCCAGAGCCACCACATGTGGCGTAGGTGACGTCGGAGATCTCGTCTTGCCAAGGCCACCCGATGCGACCAAGTCCGTCGACGATGATGGACCCGGAGTTACCAACGCCGGACTTGTTGTCGTAGTTGTAGCTCCATCGACTCCTGGCCGGTTTCGTCGTCGCGAACGAAGGAGAAGACTCCCGTCGCGCGTCCGATGGTGACGTCGGTAGTGTTGCCGTTCGAACAAGCATGTCTCGTTATTGTGATCGAGTATCTCGGGGTCGCGCATGAGATCTTCCGTGTTCATGTCGCGGAGTTGGAGGAGACGATCGCCGGGGTACTTGAAGGTCGTATTGCCATCGTCGCGGGGATACATCTTAAGGTGAACTGGTCGGGCGGGATCTCCGTGCCTGCGTGTAACCGTTAGACTAGGCGAGATAAATCGAAACGCACCGAGATCGATGAAATTGCCCCTAAACGCATCCTTGAACTTGTCACGGTCCAGCTCGAACGCGCACCAGTCTTCGGTAAAGCCTTTGGGACCGACGTTGAAGGCAATGGCGGGGGAGGAGCGGATGTGGCCAATGGTGCGCTGCCCAGGCTGGCCCCAGTCCTTCTTGACCTGCGCGTAGAACTTCTCGAGCGCCTCGATCGCCTCGTTCGCTTCGTTAACGAGCCACAGCCACCTCAAGCGGTCATTTGATACTGCAGCTCTCGCTCATTATTGAAAGCATTGCCAGGGCTCGGACTTCATCGTACTGGGTATCAGCAGTGACTAGTGACTGTGTCAGAGCAGCTTCGAATTCCTTTCCGCCGTCAGCGGATCCGATTCAAAAAATCTGTGAATTGCAAAGAATAACCTTAAAAGTCTCCTAGATACGTGAACACTGGAGAAGGGTTTCGCTCTCCCGGTAGTAGACTGATTCCAGGCTGAAACGGGTCGAAGTTCGCCTCCACTTCTGTCATCAAGATTGAAGAATGCGATACAGAAATGGCGGCTGTCTAACATGTATCGTATGCCTGCAGCCCTGGGTGTCCATGATCCAGATCCGCTCGAAGCTATCTTCGTTGGTGAGCATGTCTTTCAAACGCCTAAAATCCTGGTCGTTTCCTTTTACAGCGAATAAGTTCAGGTAATTGCCGTGTCTAGGTGAATTTCCGTGATCGGTGGGGCTCAGAAATAATTCTCGAAGTCAATGCTTACTTCTGAACCTTTCTCAGTGTTGTCACGAAGTTATTCCACTTCGTACCTCCCTCTATAGATACGAATTCATGTGGAGCGCTGTTTTGTACGTGAGACCATGTCATACAGATTTGAAATGTTACGCACCGGTTGTAAAAATCGTTGATGTCGTATTGTGTGGCTTTGTGAATTGAACCGTAACAAAATTCGGTCTCGGACTGGCGTGCTACGCAGCGCCCTAAGCACACGTGACTATCCGAAGCAGCCTGACAACTGGGAAAGGAAATTACCATCCAAATATGGCAACTAAGAGAAGGTCCAAAAGTATCATCTTATCGCAGGATCTTATCCGCACACTTTCAGACTCGAACAGCAATTGAGGCAACCACAACTACTATCATTGCTACCACCACGCACACAAAGACACTACCTACAAACTATATCGACATAGTCAAGCCCGAGCGCTCACCAACTACCATCCAAACCATTCGTCAACCCCTAAGGGGAGAAAAGCTCGAAAGACAGAAGGGAGACAGCATCGAGCGAAACACAGCCAACACAGACCGCAAGAATGAACAAAGATGAGACGAGGATGGAAAGTCCCGAAGGAAGGAGTGGAAGTCTTAAAAACATAAGGAGATAGTGGTATCGAGAAACTGTGGATCGACATAGGACTTGAGAGATGATAGATAGACCAGAGATGAGTGTAACATAAGAGAGAACCGTACCCAGAGAGAAACGAAGGAGATAAAGATAATGCAGACAAAAAGTTTTTAGAACGCGTCGACCATGGCGTTCGGAGGAGGTTGGATGAGTTGGTTGATATCCCACCCACACAGCTCCAACTCCAAAGCCGAAGGGAAGTCGACAACGTCCGAATCTGCGTCTCCATCGAAATTCTCTTGATCTGGCTGGACGACGGGTAACATGTCCAGGAGTCTCTGCATCTCGGCCTCACCCTCCCAATCCATAGGCTCGGCTGCCGCTATGCTGATCAACGGCGGGGCGGCCAAGGGGGTCGTGACCTGGGATGGCGGGATGATTTCGGGGGAGGGGAGAACCGGCAGAGACGCCGACGGGATGATAGGACTCGGAGCGAGGATTTCCCGGAAAAGGTCCTCCATGGCCATCTCATCGGCTGCGGACGTCGTCTCAAGGAGGCCGTGGTCGGTGGAAGAATAAGGAGTTGAAGGAGGGAGCTCGAGCTGAATAAGCGTCTGTCCGTGTCCACCCGCTGCAGGGTCGCCGATGATAAAAGAGGGGCATCGGCGGTCGCCACCCGTGCTAGGTGGCGAGTGGACTCGGATTCTTCGAAATCAACATGAAAGCTCAAGGCGGGGGAAGCGGTCGGGGCGGGTGAGAGGGGGAATACTGGGAGCGGAGGGATGATAACGGGAAATGTCGTGGTAGGCGGTTGGGACGCCGAATCCGACGACGAGGGAGTGGATGAAGATGCGGCGGATGTAGATGGGGCTGGGAGTGAGAGAGGGAGACCAGACGCCGCTAGGGCCTTCATGACGGCCTCCCAACCATTCTCGAGTGACTTGATTTTCTCTTTCAATTCTGCGTTTTCTCTTTCTCGCGCAAGTTCCTTCTCGCGCTGCTCGTGGGAAGGCTCAACCGAGCGTGAAAGCTCGGTGAGGCTCATACCCGCACGGAGCTTGCGATTCTCTTCCTCAAGGTCAGCTACACGCTGCTCGAGGTAAGTGAACTGGGCTTTGCGTCTATCGCGAGAGTTCTGGGCTGCGATGCGGTTACGATGTGCGCGGGCTTCTCTGCGCTCCTCTGAGGTGACCTCAGAGCGAGATCGCTTGCGGGATTGATCTCCCGAAGCGTAGTCTCCTGCCTCGGATGCAGGTGATTGAGCATCGACTGGAGGGGAAGGAAGAGATGATGATGATCCGGCTTGAGAACCAAAAGCAGCGTCGGCGTCGCATTTCATGCTGACGAGGAATGTAGGTTGAACAGGGAGAGGATACGTAGAGATACGTGGAAGAGAGTCAAGAGTCAAAGAATGGCTTGTCTTGTATGAAGACTGATGAAAGGAGGAGACTGCGTGGAAGAGGGCGCAGGACGTACGTGGTGGTCGTGAAGAAACCTACGAACACGTTGACTGCCACGTATACATTGTTTCCGCCACCGTTACGTAATCGTTCTCATTCACAGCCTTCCCTTTCGAACTCCGACACACAGCTTTCATCCCCAGTTACTCCGGAAACACTACTACCAACCATCAACGACCAACGCCACTCGCACCTCCTGTCCGGAGATACGAGACGGCACGAATATGGCGAAGAAAAACAAAGATGAGGTCCCAAATCCGAACAGCATTTCCAATCGCGACATCCTGCAAAGGATGAACTTTCTCTATCAAGCCAGTGTACTCATGCACAACATGGTCGAACCTGCTATGCCAGTCGAAAAGAAGATTCCATCATCAGATCCGTTTGTTCTGCCTATTCCAAACCCGTTCACACCTGCTCTGCATCGCTATGCGGCGAAGCAATATAAACAACAGGAGAGGCGCAAGAAGCGGCATCCATCGACTTGCGCGGACCTTTCTAGAGTCTACGTGAAGTCCATAAAGACGATCGGTCAGAAAACAAATGTCAAACTGTAAGTCATCGTGTCACTGCGTGTGGCACATGGTCGTGTTCGCTCATCTAGCGAATCTAGTGATCCCGCAGTAAAACGTACACTGTGCAAAGAATGTAATGTCGTATTGGTACCTGGTGCCACAGCCACAGTGCGAGTCAAAGGTGAGCTAGAAGACGAGTCATTTGCGACGACCGACTCACATTTATCTGATATCTCAGCGTCCACTACTCACGGCAACGTGATGGTCTATACTTGTACTCAGTGCAAGACAATTCGTCGAATACCGGCACCTCCAACACTGCATTCTGTTGTGGAAGAGGCCGCAGACGCGACTGTCATCGCAGGCAGCGAAGAGGCCGTCACCATGAACGTGGACGCGCCATCAGACTCCAAGGCTGCTGGTCCCAGCAAACGGACACGAAAGAAGCAGAAGCAGGCTCGTGTGCCGCCGTTGTTCGAGCTTGATGCTGGGCATATTCTGTTCAAGGGTAACGAGGAGGTATCTATCAAGGACAGGTCACGGTTCATGTGCTCGTGACCGTCTGAGTATTAAGCAGACAGTGTATCTATGACTACCGAAACATGCCATTCGAAATCAAGACTATACCTCCGCTAATATACCAACTAAGATCTCTTTCACTGTCCTCCTCGATGTCGAAGTTCCATCATTGATCGCAGCCCCGGCCGTCCTCTGGTCGAGGGCAGTGTCATGAGAAACCGCAGGGAACATGACGCTCCCCAAAATCTCATCGTCGGGCCCCTGTCGCACGCTCAATCTATGAGATACGATCCTTGGAAAGATCCTGGCGATGTCTACTTCACTGACATCCCACTCCTCTTCGACTTCTGATAGTGGCAGAAATGAGTCTATCCGTCGCAAGTGTGGATCCGACGCATACCGGAACGGCGCGTGGCCGTTCTGGCGGGGTGACTCCGGAGCGTGCACCCGTACCTCCACCTCCGGCCCCTCAAAGCTCATCAAGATATCCCTGTCCTCCTTCCCCCACCCGATGCTGTCGACGTCCAGATGGCTTACGCGGTCGTAGGACTCTACCGACTCGCTCGTTCGTAAGCTTGGCGGACGATTAGCGGACGTCTCCACTAGTTCTGTTCCGAGAGTGTCACCGCCGATGACCCTGAACGCACGGACTAGATCATCCGCGTCTCGGTGAGCTTGGAGTGTCAATAGCAGACCATCAAGCTCGGGGTGATGGCGCGTAGCAGCGAACAGGTCGGCGAGGTACATGTCGAGGGACGGATGGATACTGGTGTGAGCTCGAACGAACTGTGACAATAGATCATAGCGACTAGATTCAGAGTTAATGGTGGCGATGGGCTTGGGGCTCGCAAGAGCACGCAGCTGCGCCAAATCCGTGGGAGTTATGACTGGCGGCGATGCAGTACTCGGACTTCGTGCATGTGACGGGAAGGACGAGCCTGAGCGGAAGAACGATGTTCGTGTAGTCGGGGTGGGCTCAGAAGATGGCAGACCTTGGTTAGGATTTAGCGGCGACCGCGACGGTAGAGATACTGGAGACTGGAAGGGAGATGCTAGCGGTGTAGATGCTTGGGATCCGCGATGTGCGCCGTACGCAAGACGGACTGTCGATGATATGTTGACTTCGACGCTCAAAGAGAATTTGTCGATCTGGTCAAAGGCTAGAGAGTGAATACTGAATCACAACGCGACTGAAACAACAACTCACCAATCCTGGAAGGATGTCCGGACGTTCGTGAGGACTCGAAGAACAAACATACACGCAAATGAAATCTTCCGGTAGATTCCAGGTCTCCCCCGTGGGCTCGTGGTTATCCGCTTGACTTGTATGATCTTCGCCCTCCAGCGTCAGCTTCCTTTCATTCAATACTTGCATCAGGGACCGCTGCGACGGCATGTTCGTGTATTCAAGGCCAGACATGACCAACGCCTTGGGCAGGACGCCGTTTGCACTGGCGTGAGATCTTTGTCCTGAAGATGATGGTCGGACCGCACCCAACGAAGGCGCAAAGACCGAGATGAGCGGAGTGGGCTCAGTCTGCATTCGAGGAGCATTCGGACGATTGCGTAGGGTCGACGACGGCGTCACAAGCGGACGGCGAGACGAAGCGAGTGTTGAGCTCTCAAAAAAGGAATCCTCCGTAGATTCGGGTGAAATACCGAGCGTCGGGGGCGCTGAGACGGTGAGGTCTTTCTGCGACTCAATGGGCGACGCTACTGTGGAGGCCCTTTTGAGTATCCGCCTGCCCGACTTCTTGCTACTGCTGTCTCGTCTGTCCCGCTCATTCGCAAGCTCCCTGATCAGTGGAGACGGCTTCGGCTCACGGAAGAACAGCGAGCGTAGGAACGCTTCAGGGTGCTGCTGTGATAATGATTGCGCTGCTTTTCTCCGCCGTGAAGAACCTGGGGACACGGAGGGGGCCTTGATCCTCGATTTATATGTAGGAAATCCGAATACCGTAGTCAAAATCTGTATTGCACAAAAAACAGAATCAGATCAGCCACATGAACAAGACCCTAAGAGGCATGGAACGTTTAGGAAAGTATGTAGTCGAGGAACGGCGAGGTATGCTCCAGACAGCAGAGCGACGCGCTCGATGTGACCTTGCAGTTGAAGAAGGCTGAAGAAGCAATCTATATGTGTCCAACATCATGACTTGACACAGTACCTGGCAGATAACAACATGGCGAGAAGGCTCAACTGAATCTTCTTTCGACATGTCGTCACACGGGTTTCCAGGTAAAACACCATGTTTAGGGCTTCCTCCCATTGCACCCGGGGAAGGTCAGACGCAGGGACATAAACAACACACAAACTTGCGGAGATGGAGCGCTTCAGCCATCTTCGAATCCGCACTAGAAGGCTGTGTGCACGACGTGCGCTCATTCTCACAAGACCTGCATATGGACATTCGCAGATCCATCATCCCTGTGCATGACTCCGCACGGCACAGTACAAGACCTGCTGACCTGCCCCTCGCAGACAAAGATCTGACTGACAAGTGGTACTGTCACTCACCATAGCGACGATGTTCAGGACCATGCCCACATCTTCCTGTTTTGCCCGCAATATGAGATTCTTGCTCCTTGTATGTGTTTGTGAGCACTGCCCGTGACTTTCGTGGTATCTCCCCGCCACGAGACATAGGAGCAGGGACTGGAGAATAACTGGATCCAAGGGGAGCTCGGGGTGAGCTTCGCCAATTTTACTCAGGATCGACTGCAGATATTCCGGCGACCCTGGTGACGAAAGATACGATGAAGCACCGTTTGTAGACATCATGTCATGATCGCTGAGAAAAGAGCGACAGAAAACGTAGGACAAGTGGTTCAAATGACAAGAAGTAACAAGGTAGTAGTGAAAGCAAGAAGCATCACCGGCGCTGTCGTTAAACAGGCGCCCATAGCTTTCCGGCCCGGAGTTGACGAGTCTCCGACTCGGACTCGGACTCGAGCCAAGTCCCCGTTGTCAAAGTTGCCAACTAACTACAGTACCTACATGCGGAGTCAGTCTGTGTCTTCTGTAGTTCATCATACGTATGTACATTGGCTCCGATCCGGTACCGCGACGAAAGGTTAGCATATACTACCAGTACGTCAGGCAACTATTATGTAGCAGTTGCAAGGGTATCCAGAAACGCCACGGTGGCGCCGCCGCAAGAAAGCACGTCCTTAGAGTAAGTATGTAACGGATCAGTCTCTTACAGTATACGACTAGAGTCAGTGTATGACACAGGTGGGCATAACCAGACATGTAGTCCAAGATCCTCGAGTCCGAGAAAGCTCTCCACCAAGGCGTGTCCTTCGCGCCATACACAAGCAGCCTCGTAGTGATTGAGACCTTCGCCGGTGTGATACAGAATCCTGCTCGGATGAGAGATGCTGGAATGGGATTAACAGCTCGAGCTACGAATGAACGGACCGCGTATTGATTTGATCGGCTCATTGTAGACCACTTGTGGAGATTGAGGCCTGAGAGAACCAGGGTACATAAAATAGAACGGATGAGTTTATACATACAAGGAACCTGGTGCTCCAATGCTCGCAGACATGTACAGCGCCAGCAGGTTTGATAGTGGCGTTGTTGTAAGTACCTTTGAAAGTGGATCTTCCGAATTTGGAACCAGGGCGAGAGAATTGGATGCTTTGCAATAACTAGATCAGAGTGTCGAGCGGATGATCCTGTGAAGCTATGATACAGTGGATATCAACAGACGAGAAACCAAGTTGCATTCGAATATGTACCTGTTGTGGCTCTTATACGTCGTGTCTTAGGTGCAGCACACCTTGCTGCACAGGATCCGACCTCCTTCGGATCAAATCTGCCTTCGGGACGGAAGAGAAATTTGGGCCATATCAACGCAACACGGATCGAATATCTCAGGCAACGATTTCGTGGCTGGCGCTACGTTGGACTATGCATGATGCATGAGATACGAATTATGGAGACGAGCCTCGGAACTCACTAATACTCAATGCTTCCGAGGAAATGATCAGCTTTTGATATCGTGTGGCGTCATCTGTTGTGGTACTCGATCCTCCAATCTTGTGAGAACGATGAATTAGACAGTACGCATGACTATCTGGCTTGTGGGGTCATAGTCATTGCAGGCATATGGCGGCCACGAAGTGTTACTTCGAAGGTCACCATCGGGGTTTCTAAAAAGACAACTGCCAAGAGAGAACAATGCATGATTGATGATAGTCAGATGAGACGACGCGTCTATTCGTATAAATGATGGCGCTGCTGTCAGTGTGCGGAGGATATACGTACCCTATGTTTGGTCGAGGTTGGAAGTGAGTTGAATGCGACATAACGATAAGATTAGATCCAGTCATTGCCTCCGACCTCCTTCATCAGGCGTGGTCATTTTTACCTCGTTCGGTGAAAAATCTTTCGAACCCCCGGTAGCTGGACAACTACCGACACTGCCGTCTTCTCGAGGCAAGCTGAGTAACTGGACGCGCTCTGATTGCATATCGCACCCGCATTGGTCGACATGGCAATAGGTCGTACAAGGCAGTGTTTTCGGTCTCCGAACTCATATATTCGGCGTCAAGTCGTCGTCTCCAGGCCGTATACAGTTTAGTCAGGCGTGCATAATATGCCGTATAAACCTCTAGGCGACGTTTGCAGGCGTTTCCTACAGCGCGGGTGGCAAGGGACCGGATTCCCCGCCTTCTCCATCCAAAGTCTGGTCTTCCCGGCCAGTCCTACCAAAGAGTCCAATTTGGTCGTCTATATCCTCGAGTCCCTTCCCTCATCAGTGAACCAGGAACTCCATCTGCGTTCGACGTTCAACGTCGCCTTCATGCTTGACTTTGTCCTCCTGTCCCCTTCTGAGGTTCTGTGCATGCATGGCAGATCCTGTCCCCACCGACGAGAGCAATAGCTTCAATATCACACTCGACGATACATCACCCTCCATATCCTACACGCCTTTGGTAGATATATCCGCCGCGGCCATTGCCACTGGCTGGACATTTACCCCCGGTGACGACCCCAATGGACAGTCAGGCCAAGGACCGACTTTACATGTGACAGAGGCAGATGGAGCGTCCCTCGGTGTTCAGTGGAACGGTGAGTCGCATGTTTCTGGTCGTACATCCCTGCTCTCCATGGCACACCCTGCATCTGCACACCCTGCTGCTACTCGGCATGACATGTGCAGTCCGCAATCATCACTCAATGATCTTGTGCGCGGATCCACGGATGGCAGATACGTCTGATCTCGGCGGATTTGTGTCTATTTGGGCCATTTCTACTTCTCTGCAATCACGTTGGCTTATGACGCATTATGCTCATACGTTGTACTATTTTGTTATTAGGTACAGGGATATCGTTGTATGGTGACTTTTTGCCCTTGCAAACCGTGACCAACACAGGCAACGCTGCGGCTTATTCTGTGACCCTGGATGGTACACCCACAACAAATTACGCGTTTTCTTCATCGTCGTCCGATATCTCCCAGAATGTATTGGCATCGTTCTCAAACCTGAGCTTCGCCGAGCACAACGTCGTGCTTTCCCTGCACAATCCTAGCCTGTTGTACGATGGTTCCGTCCTGTTGCAGTTTGATCGTGCTGTTGTTACTAGCGAAGCTCCGCCTATTTCCGCGACAACGGGGCATGCAACAGCAAAGTGAGTTTCATCTCTATGGTTGGACACTTTGTCGACAATTTCCACCTCCTTTTTGTCGCCACATACCTTAAACATTTGTTTGCATTGGCCTGTGTCCTTTTCGGGTCTCACTTTCTCGTTTCTCCGAAATTCACTTGCTGGTCTTCTCACATCGGCGCGGGTCCACTGTCTTTTGGGACATTCTATCTCCGCGCTCGTTCGAAGCAGTTTCCCTTCCCCTTCAGCATTTCTGAGGTGGCCGCCGCCACGATTCCGATTCTCAGCGTTTTTGATAACACGACTTTGATGCATTTGCTTCATAGAAAACTCGTATTGACTGTTTGTCCTCGCAGCTCTTCCCCTATCGCCGTTACTCAAGTCCTCCCCGACGACGCTCTATCATTCCAAGGGCAATGGTCTTTTCAACCCAACCTGCTCCCTGGACAGGACATATCCTTCCATACAAGTAATAACGCGGGCGATCGGGCTTTGCTTACTTTCAATGGTGTGTTTGATATGTCCTTGTGTGGTGACCAGTATTCTCACGTTCTCCCTTTGGCGACCATGCTTTTGTTGACTGAATCGTATGACATCGCGTATGGCACTTGGGCGTAGGTACGGCAATCACTGTCTCAGGCTTTGTATCCCTGGTTTCTGGATCTTATAATGTCTCTATCGACGACGAGGTTCCGGTCACACTCTCTGCCCGCTCGTCCTTCAACGCATCCGCGCCTACGGTCTTGTACTATCGAATGGGACTTGATCCCTCTGTGATGCACCACTTAAGCGTCACAAACGCTGGCGCGCTGGAAGATGGCGATGCAGGGAGCCTGTTAGCGCTCTCTTCAGTGAACGTTACAACGGTGGAGCCTCGCGGTGTTTCTCCGTGAGTACCAGTCTCATTTATAATCGTGTGCTACCAGAACGACGCTGATGTTCCCTGTCTGCTATTATCACCTCGACATCTCACTACGAACATTCTGACGATCGTTGCAGGTCTCCGTCCCAGATGTCGTCAAAACTCTCGCGTGGCACAATAGCTGCGATTGCAGTATGTGCATCGGCAGTGTTGATCGCATTGGTAGTTGCCATAAGCATCTACATTCACCGTCGCCGTAGTTCTAACCGACGGAAGGAGAGCTTCATACAGAACCCTCGGTTGAACCGTCTTCGTCGGTTCTCATTCATGTCTCGCGGTACTCGTTCGCAACACGGCGATCCGGAGAAAGACCACCATGAATACGTGCAAGAGGAGCCTCGGCGGAGTGAAGCTGGCGTCCTTGATATCACGGCGAAGAGTGCGGAGGATACGGAAGACGGAGAGGTAGAAGAAGTTGATCTGAACGGGCGGCCGCTGCACCGTAAGGGCAGAATCGCGTCGCAGAACTCGGACGGCAGCTTCGCCATTGAATTGCCGCAACTACCCGACCGCGGGCATGTCCGCGCATCTGCGTCATCAGCAGAGTTGTTACCTCCATCTCGCGATTCACCCCCTCCCCCCTCGCCCATTGTGTTTCGTACGTCGCGTCCTCGAGGACCTCGAAACATGCGCGCATCGCTGACGCACGGCCGAGATGGTAGTCGAGGCATCCTGTTATCCGATGTAGAGGGAGTACGCGATGAAGCCGGCGGGCTTCCTCAGATTGAAACCATCAGTCCTTTACGGGTCAACTTCCAGGATGTCCCTCCTAGGGAAGACATGCGTCAAGATAGACCTGCCAGCGAAGGAGCAGCTTCTATACCTACTTCGCTGAAGATTGCCCTGTTCGGCCACGAGCGAAGTGCTGAGGCGAGCACCGCTGCACCTGCGACACCCACTACCCCCGCTGGCGATCCACATCTCTCTTTCCTCGACATGGAATCATCCACCTCCACCTCTATCAAGAGCTCCGCCCGTTCAGCGCGCCAGTCGGCATCAGGGTCGACAAAAAGTTCTTCCAACCCTCGTGCAGACAATGCCAGCACATATTATGCGATTTTACCACCACCTCCAAATCGCAAATCTCTAGCATTGTCTATGAGCATGGGGCCAGGGCCGACATCTAGTCGACCATCTCTAAGCCCCAGCATCTCCTTGCAGCCCATTCCCATGTCTCCTGAAACAATTCAACGCCCTGCATTGTCTATCCCCGAAGACGCACTAACATCATCGGACAAAGGGGATGAACGCGCGGGACAACTTGAGTTCATCCCGTCCCCTACTGATTCCTTACCCCTTACGGTCTCGGACATTCATTTCCGACACTCATCGTACTCCACAGTCTCTCAGCCATCAGAGTCACGGCGAGCGAGCGCTGCAAATCGTTCGAGTGGTTCTCAGAGACTCCCGCACCCACCACTACCGCTTGGACCCGAGAACAAACCGTTCATTGTGCAGAAGCTTTTGGGAATGCACGGAACACCCCCTACGCCTTACTCGAGCCCGACTACCCCTCAGTTCGGTGTCGCTGGTCCTAGCCATAGGCGGGCAGGGAGCGCGGGTGTTGTCAGCCCGATGTCGCCTGGCTTTTTCATACCCACTCGGGATCCTACCGGACGGACAAAGTGATTGCTTCGGACACTCTTCATTGTTTAGTCATGAATCGTAACGCTCCTTTCACCTAACTTATATTGAGTCTGCAACCCGCCTTTCATTGTATCATTTTTTCAAGTTTCCAAGTTTCCAGGTTCAGAGTGCATTTTGGGGTACCGCATCTTGTATACCTTTCTTTTCCATCTCCACTTTCACCATGAATGTGCGTAGCTTTGTTGCGCATGTACCATATATACCTTCCGTGCATAATATGCATTGCGTTTCGGTGCACTGCTTTTCCCTTTGTGATGGTAACGTCAACATTCTACCCATGCTCGTCACCCGTTGCGGTAATTTCTTATATCGTAGTACTGATATTCCTGTACTGGTACGTGACCTTGGCTTGGCTTGACACCATTGTTTCTGACGTTACCTCCCATAGCTATTGCTCACTGCAGCAAAGGTGGTAGGGCTTCTTGGCTCCGATGGCTCCGCTCCGATCGCCACACCCACCTATATAGTAGGCCTCTAGAAGAATCGCCGGGTGCCACGTCCCAAGCCCCTAACGAGACTTGATCTCTACCATCATCATCTATAAGCTGTGCTCAATACACATCGGATGCGTTGACGAGATATATTGCTCTTGCAGATGACATTTGGCATCAATCTATGGAGACTCCTATCTCAACAGTGACCGCGAACTTGAAGGATGCAATCACCATAACGTGGCTCCCGGAAGAAGTAATGCTGGTGATATTCACCGAGTATCAGGCGTACTTCCAGGATGAAGATTGGCCTTTCGAGCCGCCATACGGGTGGCTGGCAATCACACACGTCTGTCGTCTATGGAGATGGTATGCCCTTAGGGCTCCGACTCTGTGGTCTCGGATAGTCGTTATGCGATTGGAATCTTTGCAGGCCATGTTGCTGCGGTCTCGTTCAGTCCCGCTGTCCTTGATAATAGACCCACACTTCGAGGAGATGCGAGGCCAGAAACCTGCGCTTCAACTCGTACGGTCCAACATGCACCGCATTCGCCATCTAGCGCTGCAGGACGTCGACTCGCTACGGATCAGGGTGATCTCCCAGGGAAAGTGGGGTCCTCAGCTAGAGAGTGTTCATCTCTACACATACGAATTCTCCTGGAAGGACCGCTTTTTCTGTTCAAGCATCAAGTTTTTGGAAATTTCGGGCGAGGAGAACCGGCGGCTCTCTGCCAGGTGCGCCACATCGTTGAGAGAAATGTTCGACGCCTTGCGACGGATGCCACTACTGGAGGAACTATCTTTGGACCAATCTGCCAACGCAAATACAATGCCAGGCTCCGACGCTGGAGCCGTTGTCACATTGCGCAAACTGCGGCTACTCATGCTCGTTGGGACTGCCAAGAAGGTCGCATTCATATTGAATCGCATCTCGTGCCCCGCCTCGACGCGACTCTCATTAGTGGCGGGTATAAGAACACAAATGGAAATGGAGCAGTTCTTCTCTTCGGTGGCATGGAAACTCAGTGGGGAGAAGAGCCAGGCGGTATCTGAACTGAGGGAGTTGAACACGGTTTGGCTTGACATTCAACAGCCGAACGGATTCAATTTTCGAGGTTGGAGGGAGTATCAATCTCGCGACATTTTGAGCAACAAGAAGGTCCTGCCCACTTTCCGGGAGCGCGAGGACGGCGATCTCAATCTCACACTGAACTGGAACTCCTTCACGGAACCTCCCCCTATGGTATGGGAGACCAAGGCGATCCAAAAGATGTGCAGCTTCATGCCTGTCCAAGATGCGAAGCATATCTACCTCGTCAACGCACGCGGAGACGCGATTTCCGTCATCGCGGACCTGCTATTCTCTGACAAACATTCACCGTGGCCTGTGATTACCAATCTCGTACTTCACAAGATTGACTTCTCTTCGAAGATAGCTGGAGTCGCGGAGATACTGTCGGCTTTGTTCCTTCGCACGCGATGGAACATGCCAATCGAAAACTTCGTTTTGCTGGAGTGTACTGACGTACGGGAAACCGATATCACCTCGTTGGCCACGGTGGTGGAGCATGTAGAGTGGGACGGGCGTACATAATACTCGAAACTTTTCGGCAAGGTTGATAATAAGTACAATAGTATTCACATATCCAAGAATGAGCGTTCACATCCGTGCGTAGCCAGACGATTCTCAGCCTATATGTTACACATGTTCGATGACAGTCGAATTCGTACTCTGCTTACCCCATTACTTGGGAACGCCAAAGTAAACCTAGTTCGACACGCACGGTTAGTTTTGACTGACCAACATAGTTGTAAATTGTAGACGTACTCCCAGATAGTACACAAAGGTGTAGACGACAGTATCTTCTCCAACTTTCTTGTCTGTATGCGCATATACATAGACAAAGTTCACTTCAACAGTATTGCCGGCTCCTCCTGGCAGGTCGTACGACTTTTTGAATGTCGATTGTCCCCATTCGCCCAACTTGGAGTTTCCGAAGACTTGACCAGCGTTCGATAATATGTCTGCCACGGCTCGGTCTGCAAGAAACAATATTAGCGATAGGCTCACCTCAGTGGTATTTGAGAACGACATACCTACGAACCAGTCCGGATTACCCTCGTCTCTGTAACGCGACCAGCGTATTGATGAGCGACATGTATATATAGCATCCGCACACTATCAACGTACTTCAAGAGCTTAGAGAAGCACTTCCTAGCTTGTTCGACATCTCCGGTACGAAGATTGACAAGCTTATGGATGTTCTTGACTTCAACGCCCTCCTTCAGGCCCGGAGGAGCGGAACTGGCTGCCTTGTATTCGTAGCCGTAGGTGTCGGAGAACATCTTCTCCGTTGCGTCGTGCAACCTGCTTTCGAGGTCCTTCGTGGTGACTCTGTCCTGAGCCCCCAGAGGCTACGATGAAAGAATTTCTTTTTGTCAGCGGAGACAGGACGTTCCTGTGCATATACACGTACCTGGGACGAAAGCGTAGCTGTGGCTGGATACAACGCTTTCACTTGATCCGCAAAAGCCGCGTTCGAGCACTCGCATCCCTTTTCGCCATGAAGGCAAACGCAGCCGGCCGGACACATACATGCTGGTGTCTCAGAGCACGAATAGCAAGCGTGGATCATGATGCTGTACTGTGAGTGATAGCTGCGTTGAACTTGAAGGCAGGAGCAATGACTTTGTTGCGTTTGAACATGATCCTTTTATCCTTGCACGCCGATTCTTCTTACACACAACCAGCAATAATGCCTCACGATGATGCTCCAAGCAGTCAGGCCCCACTTCACACGTCGCTGAGGCACATCACCGTCTTTGAGCATCCCAGCATTCCAGGATGGCTGTCACGGAATGTGCTGAACCTAATATTCTGTATGAACAACAAAGTACTGCGGTGTCGTATCAAGGTGGCGCAGAATGATGAATACACAATGTACTCACAGAGCAATCACGAAAGGCATTGTGGTTGACTAAATAAACATCGCACCGAGAAAGATTGATCATCATGTCCAGGATGCATGGAATGCGATGGGTCAGAAAACACTTCATTGAGTAGCAGACGCTTCCATGCATCTGTGTAGAGTAGAGTAGGTGTACGAGTCCATGTCTGAAAACGTAAATGCAGCCCCGCGTGTGTAGTGGCGTCCAATGAATGTTCACGTCGGAGGCATCGAGTCCCGCCTCACAGCAAAGTTCATTAATCGCCTGAAGTCAGTGAATTTTGATACGTGATCAGGTCTTGTCGTCGGCTCTGATGTTGCGGGGAGCGGTGGTGAGCCCAAAGCTGCAAAGATACCTTCACCAGCGGAGGGAATGAGTGATACCCTGCTACTCCCAGGGCTGGTCAGATGGGGATTCAGCCCCTGTCCAGGATCCATGTCCAAAGATGAAAGGAAGGATGTGCTCTCGAGGTCGGGCTTGGTGCTTGTCACCGTCAAGAACGTGTCCATAAGGTCGTTCTGATCTTGTTTGGGTGTGCCCTTCAAATCCAGTATCTGGAAAGGCCGATGTATCATCAGTCGATAGCTGCATTTGTTCGATGATAAAACACGAACCTTCTGGAAGTTGGAGTACGACGCGTCTCCGATGAGAAGAGTATAGTTGAGAATGAAACCTTCGGGAGGATCCTGACATAAGAATGGTCAATCATGAACCTCCGTGGTTTGGACCAATACATACGACCGGTGTTACGATGACTTTCAGTAAAGCTTCCAGTCGCGTGCTACTCTTGATAACAGAACGTGTGAAGCTGCGAGGAACGTGCCCGTTCAGTTTATCATGATGCAACGGAAGAAATGAATCCCAACCCACTTGGTGGTCAAAAGGGCCTCTCCAGGCAGTTTAAGTAAAGCCGCCTTCAACGCAGATAGGTCTATCAAGAGCTAGAGCAAGGTCAGCATGGAGCGGCAGATGATAAGTGAATCACAGAACTTGTTCTGCGCCGATCTCTTTCAACGGCCTACTCTTCACCAGAGCACCAGTAACCTTTGCGAATACCGAACTATACCGTACATGAGTCCCCGTTATAGCGTTGAACGTGAAAAACTGACCTTGCAGCTTTGTCCAAAAAATTACGCTGATATTTCTTCTGCTCAATGGAAGACTTCATGACCTCGACGACCTGGTCCATAGCAGCCATCAGGTCGTCCACATAAGCAGATTGACCGGAGACAAGACTCAGAGTGGCCCATGCGGTGCGCTTCATTTCATTGATCGCAGGGTCACAAGACGCCTCAAATTCACGGATAAGAACTTGGATAGCGGTGGAAATAACGCTGTACGAGAACCATATCAGCAGACATATCATCCGGAGGATCAGACGACCTTACTGAACGAATAAGTCACACTCAGCCTGCAGCGATACCTTTTCCTTGAACTCGACGTTAATCTTCTCCCGTATTTTCTCCTCGAGCTACGACAGTTCAATCTAAGCATCTTGAGAGCGTCGACGGAGTAGCATACCTCAAGAGCTGTTGCATGACAATAGTCGGCGGTGTTGATCAACGTACACGCGCTCTTCAGCTCGTTCGCATCATACCGAGCTTCCGTCGACCTTCGAGGTTGCACAACGGTGGGTCTGATCATAACCTTTAGGATCGTTGCAGACATGAACCCATTGCCGCTTACCTCTTCATGCTTGTCACAAGGACCTCCTCTGTGCGGAACGTATGGGTATACTTCATGCATAGCCATGAAGCAGATGGACGTACCGGCGTATATTTTCAGCCATTTTTTGTGCAGCGTACACAGATCGAACAGCGCTTGACCAGTGAATAGCTTCGCGCACTGGTCCAGACTTTGTGCATAGAAGTAGAAAAGTTCCGTCGAACTTGGCAGCACTAACACAGGAGAATCGTTAGTATCCCCTGAGTCTGACGACGCGGGTACGGCTGCCTCTAGAGAGGTGCGAGATTTAGGGCCACGGTATTGCGATAGCATGTCCTTTAGCGCCTTATCCTGTGCATCGATGAACACGCCCATGTGGGGTTCGAAGGCAGAAGATATCGACCGACTTTGGCGGGTAGCTGCAAGCGGTTGTGTGGCTTTCAATATGTCTTCGATCTGTAGTATACCATGTCAGTGATCTAAGCGTGCAGTGACGATACGTGGATCATTACCGACGTGGCGTACTTCCTAGCCATTGAAGATTCGAAGTCCATGGTTTCTTGCAGCGTGTCCAGCAGCTGCTTAACGGTCAGCTTATTGCCCGCCTTTGACAGCAGTACTGTCATATCGTCCCTGCCATTCACGTCTCAGTCATCGGTGCGTAGATCAACTTGCTGGACTGTTCACATACCTGGTGATCTCGGTGAATTTCGCAGTGAGATACCAGCCCACTTTCCAATCCCCAGGAAAGACTCTTCCGGTCTCGTTCTCGTGGGTTTGAAGCAATCGACGGAACCAAGCAAACCTGCGCGACAAATTGTCCAGCTGGCCAGCTTCGTCGGTCGCCTTGAATATCCGACGGTATTCTTTCAGCTCCAGTGCCACATAACGTTCCACAAATTGTATCCGCATGTCAGGTCCAAGGACGTCGATAACCTCGCAGGCTGCCGCCATAATTGCAGGTTTAATAGGCTTCGCCGGGTCTTGAGCATAGCTGTCGAACTATGAGTGAAAAGCTTTGCGTAAGTTAGTAGTCACTTACAACTTATCCCAGTCTGCGTCAATCTTGGAACGCAGTTCCAGTTGCAGCTCTTGAACACGTCGTGAGATCTGTGCTATGAGTTGAACAGAACTGTACGGCTTGAACGACGCAACAATTTGTTTCACAGCCTAAGCAGATGTTAGTGAATATAAATTCGAGAAGTGTCGGTGACTTACAGCCAGTGTTTGTGCTATCTCTTTGTAGTCGGACGCCTTCACATGCCCTTCCAATTGGCTAAGAGCATTCACTGTGATACGCGTTGGCCCGCATTGGATACAACCAAAAGTCGCAGCACATACCTAGCATTTGTAGTCGTTTCAATGTGGTCATGCTGAGTATCAAGTTCTTCTTCGCCAAATCCAAGACTTGTATCTCTTTAGTGATATTTCGGACCACCGCCTCAGACTCCGTTGCTTTCTCTCGTATGCGTGAAATCTGGCCAAGGAGATCCTGCAATTCGTCGTACGAATGAGTGGATACTACGCGCAGGCTGTATGGTGTTACTCACTGAAATCATTTCCTGTATAAGCTGCATAGTATTCGGATCCTGATCCTTCCTGAGCTGCTCCTCCAATTCCTCTATTTGTTGCTGCAACTCGAGTTCATTTTGTGCCAAACGGGCCTGCACAGCTTCTAACTGACCCAGTGCTGCCTCTGCTCGCAATTTGTCAGCACATTGTCCAATGCATGATGTTCCGACGACGTACCATCAGGAAAGTAGTTGTTCAATACGCCGACGGGATTGAAGTCATTTGTCAGGACATCCAACGGGTCTGCATTCGGCTGGAGGTCCAAGACGCGTTGTATGGACAGAATGAGCTCGTGTGGTAGTGTTTCTTCGTACATAGAGCCTTCCTCCGTGCAGGACGCGCTATTCGCTAGAAACGAGCTTGTTGAAAGTGATTCGGTCGAAAGGGATGATTCGGAGTGTCAGATCAAACCAGCGCTAACTTCAGCTGGCTGATAGCAAGCGCTCATAATACTTTTCTTCTCTAACTGCAAGCTACGGAGAATCACTTTCCAAAATTCCTCCTCCCCTACTTCCGCGACTCTAGTCGATTACTGTGGCCATTGCGTAAGTTTTTACGATGGCTCAAGGACCTCCACCCTCCGAGGCAGGTGGCTCCAACTCACATGCGTCGCCTCGATTAGGACCCAGTGCAGCTTCATCGAGCTCTCTCCCATATACCGCCCCGGAACACGTCCAAACCGCACCATATCAATACCAGAACGTGCTACAAGGTCAACCATACGCTCTCCCTTCTACACAGGCGCAGAATGTCGCGTCTGCTCCCGCTTCGGGATACGCGTACTACAGTTATCCCCAAACTTGGACCAACTCTCAGTGGCAGGCGTACTCATACAAAACAGGATCTTCCAGATCGTATCCGCACACATATCCTCCGGCTAAGCGACCGAAACTAGATCCTGCACCTGCGCCTGCGCCTTCCGTTGTACCACAGAAGCGCAAGCCGCCTACACCATCACCATCACCGCCTCCTCCTCCCCCGTTTCACCAGGAGTGGGATCGTATCATAAAGGAGTTCCTTGCTTCTGCAGGACTCACCCAGGCTTTGCGCGGCTTTGAGTCAGATATGATCATCATGAGTCCCGATTGGGAGAGAAAGGGCGTACCGAAAGCCTTGCATACACTTCGGGAGGATCTGTCAGTGAGTCTTACAGTTCTCATGATCCATCCAAAGATTCGTAATGTATGGTACGTCATAGAAATTGAAGGATGACCGAGAAGATGAAGTGCTTTCCCCGAAGGCCCGTCCACTGGACGAACGGAAACTTTCACTTGTACAATTTGCTCCTTACATCGAGCCGCAGACTCCTACGTCAGTGAGTTCTCTGTTCATATATTCAAGAAACCAGGCTAAAATTCTCTCCTTTCGGTAGGTCAACAAGGATATTTCGCGCTTTCTGGCAAAAAATCGCGCCCGTAACGACGTATCCAATCGCAAAGAATTCTTGCTTTCATTGACCGAAAAGCGTCGCAAATTGGAGGAAGACGTCAAGGACGGAAATGCGAAAATTACTACGGACGACATTCCTTCCTGCGCGCGTACAGATGCCAAGACTCAGGACAGAGATATTCAGATGAAGTACGACATTGCTAAGAATGAGGATGGACCGCTGCGCAAGACGATGAAAGCTTCGACGACTGCGAACCCATCTTCCATTCCCTCAACCGAGCAAAGTAATCAAAACGACGGCGTTCCTACTGCTCTACGACACCCAGCATTGGATGAACGGTTGCGCAATGTCGAAACCCATCTCGCCGTACGTTATGGTAAGATTTCATGTCATTACAAGCCTTTCCTGTCTAATATATGTTCGCCTAGTGCCCTCTCCTCCAAGATCACTCTTGGATAGACTCAAGTTCATAGAGGACCATCTCATTCATTTGGAGAAGGAATTTCCACCATGGGCTGCTCTGCATTTCAAACAACCTAACCGTGGTGTACGTGCTAGTCCCTGTCTTCTAGTCACCTCCTGACACAGAACTCTAGTGGCCGCCACCCCCTCGCCTAACGCCAATCATTGTTCCCTCTCACTTGACGTCGACTCTCGCACAAGACACGACATCGCACGAAGGCATGTCGGAAGCCGCAGATCCGACGAGCAATGAGGACGTCAAAGGAAAGGGGAAAGGGAAGGCCAATACCCGGAATAAGTCGAGTTTACACCGAGCTGTCATGGAACGGCTGGAAGTACAGAAGGCCATAGATGACCTTGCGGGCATGAAGACGGAAGAGCACGATGGACAGACACGATCTATTCGGGGTTGGCGGGTGTGAGCATGGTGAGTGGTCGCCGAGCGCTGTCAGCTTATCAGCTTGCTCATCTGTGTTTGCTTAGTGTTCTTGACATATTACACGATTTGACTATAGTCATAATATCTAGGAGCGGCGAGGCCTACTCGTCCAAAGACCAGTTGTTCTCCTTGACAAGCTTCTCTCGTTCCAGCAGGTACTTTCCTGAAGGAATGTGAGACACGATACCTCAGCGGCTGGAGCGCAGAACGGACCTTCTTTGTACTTCTGCGAGTGGTCTGATGCTTTGAGATAATACCAGCCCATTCGTTCGTTACAACCAAGGCAATACACATCAGACACAGTGTGGACGCCCGTTCTGTGTTCACTTTGTTCGTCAAGAGCCAGCAGACCAGAGAGCAGGGCGACTCACAGTAGTGGTCTGTCTTCCTTCTTCCCCATCTTCAAATTGACTGCCGAATGCATGAGACTGCGTAGGACGCCAGAATAATGGTCGGCAATCTTGTCCTCACATAATTTCGAACGAGAACACTCACTAACCACGTCCATCTCGTCCAGAAAAGGACTTGCTGATGAGCTCATCTTGCAGTGCCTGTATGAAGAGAACGTCTCATTATAGGATTTGTACTTCATTCAAGGCGTAACACCGACTATGACTGCCGCGCATGTTGAGCATGTGAATAGAGGGTGACCGTCGAATGTCGTTATCACCTGAGATTTCGTGTCGGCATTGGGCAGGCTCGTAGACATCGCTATAAGAACGGGGATTATCTCTCAACAAGAGGATGTCGGCCCTCCACGAGCCCTTTATGGCAATCCTTGGACTGCAGCCTGCCACTGAAGGAGAGAAGCGTACAGAACAGACAAGCGCTCAATCTCCTCTGACTAAAAATGGGAAACACGTGTTCTGCTGCTACTTATGGCAGGATCGATCGTCCTGTGGCGAGTTTGTCTCGTCTACAGCCTCTTTCCACCTTGACTTCTTTACTTTCACTCGCTGTACAGCTTGTTACATACCCTACAGTTTGATATGCATGCGATACAGGTTCGTAGTCTTTCCTTGACGTGCTGGCAACACTCGCGCTAACATGATGACCTTAGCAACAATATTGGGCAGTCCGAGACTACCTCAGTCCCGTATGTCGTTCTGGACACGGATCACTCCAGCGAATTACTGAGACAGAGTTACGATGTATAGGTTCTGAAAGAGAGTAAATTCAAGGAGCATGGCAGGATTACACCTGGTGAGTTTGGTGCCACTTGTGAATCGCTGCCACAGGGCTGATCAGATTCGCTGCAGAGGAGTTCGTCGCTGCTGGAGACTTCCTAGCGTACAAGTTTGCGATGTGGTCTTGGTGAGTACCCGTTCTCCTCCAAACTGGAGCTGGTTCTTATCCCTTCACACGCAGGGAGAAGGGAGACCAATCGAGACTCCGAGACTATCTTCCAGCCGATAAGCAGTATCTCATAACGCGCGGCGTGGCCTGTCTCCGACGTGCAACGTCCCTCGCCTACACCGACGAAGACGAAGATCGCGAACGTCTGCTCTCATTCGGCGATTTGTCCTCTACAGGCAACGAAGCCGACGAATGGGTGGAGACACACGCTGGTCGTCCCTCACATAAGGACAGCGAGGCTGTCGGAGTGATAGATGATATCCCGGATGCCGATGATGGTGAAGACCATCATGGTGTCTCGCAGGCTATGGGTGGTCTGGCGATCTCTGGCTCGGACGACATCCCGGACATAGATGACATTCCGGACATGGAGGAAGAGGATTTGGAGGCCGGTGATGATGAGGCTACTGCTGCTGCACCGAAGGCCGCACCAGAATCTGGCGTCATTGATGCAAGGTATGTAACAACGCTTCTTGTTGAAACTTGACATCTGATCGGTCTACAGTCAGATAAAGGTCGCATCGGGGAATCTTCTGCAAGTGCGGACTTATGATGTGATGATCACATACGACAAGTACTACCAGACGCCTCGAATCTGGCTCGTGGGCTACGATGAGGTATGCTCGATTGTTCAGTTGATACTTGGGAAGAATACTTAAGTGGACATCTCATCTGCAGAAGAACCGCACGCCATTGACACCAGCTCAGATCTTCCAGGACGTGTCCGCTGATCATGCTTTCAAGACGGTGACAATTGAGCCATTCCCTCATTCTGCTACCCTTCAGGCCGCGTCTGTACATCCGTGCAAGCACGCAAGTGTCATGAAGAAGGTCATCGAGCGTATGAACCAGAACGTGGTCGAGCAGGAGCAGAAGAGCTCGCCGTCAGGGAAGGACAAGCAGAAGAAGTGGTTGTTCCGGAAAGCGAGTGGTAATGGCAAGGAGGACAAGACGGCACCTCCTGGAGAACCGGCGGATGAGGGCGATGGGATGAGGGTAGACTACTATCTCGTGGTGTTCCTCAAGTTCATCGCGTCAATCGTCCCCACTATCGAGGTCGATGCTACTACATCCTTCTAATTTGTAGCTTTTGACGTCTCGTTTTGCATGCTCTGATAAGAGCCGACGTTTTCAGGATCTTCCCCTTCCTGCCATCGTTTGCGCATTTCTCACCCCCATACCACCTTATGTATGATACTCACATGTATGTACTCGTAGATTCAGAGTCAACCCGGAATAACTTCAGATTGGTCCTTCAACAATCATTGTGACAGCAACAAGACAACATTGCGAACTACATCAGCACCAAATAAATCTAGATCTACAGGAAAAAGAGCATAAATGAGGGGGGTATCATCATGAGGATGCGGTGTCCTTGGACTTGGACTTTTTGTGCTTTTTCTCCTTCACCCTCTGGTCGACCGCGTCACCGTCCTTGGACCTCCTGCTCTTCTTCTTCAGCTTACTCTCCTCGGTGGGTCCGTCATCTTCAACCGGCTCCTCCTCGCGTTTCCGCTTCTTCTTCTTGTCCTCCGCTGGCTCTGACAGAGACATCGACTCCTCCGCCTCCCCTTCAGAAGTTTTCGTCTTCTTCTCCTTCTTGCTTTTCTTCTCCTTCACCACAGCAGCTACCTCTGAGGCCTCTTCCGCTACTTCCTTACCCTTCTTACTCTTTTTCTTCTCCTTCTTCTCCGAAACGACGGCAGAGTCTATAGCTGTAGCAGGGGTGGATGTAGAGGCGGGTGCAGATGCATCTTCATCCTTGGACTTGTTCGAAGGCTCTCCCTAGAGAGTATAGATATCAGTATACGTTCCGGATAGCACTGTGGCGTAAGGTAGCACTCACATGGTTCGGAACCTTGACCCTCCTGTCCTTCTTCTTGTCCTTTTTCTCCTTGGCGGGTGCGTCAACCTTAGCAGGTGGTGCAGCAGGTAATGGTGTCTCTGCTTTGATAATGGCTGGTGGAGGCGTGCGTTTTGGCGTGCCCAAAGGAGTGACGTTAGCACCTGAAGCTTCCCAGCGAGTAGGTGGTCTAGTCCAAGTCGCAGCGGCTGGCTTGGGGACAATGTTGGTGGGGCGGGCCGTGGGGGGCTGATATTTTCCCATGGCAGGGTTCGAGGCCTGAGGTTTCTCGGTGCGTGTGTTGGTGGCGGCGGTAGGGTTCTGTGTGGGGGATATTAGTACCGTGCACAAAGATATGAAAACTAATAGACATACGCTCTTCGGTCCCTTGTACAAGCCTTTTTGATACTTTTCCGCCTCCGATATGCACTGCGTATGTCCTTTGTACTCTGCAGGGTTCTTGAACGTTACGCTGCAATCAATGCAGGTGAAGGAAGAATAGCACTGTGCCCTGTGCTGATCAAGCTTTGGTTTCTTCACCACGTCCGAACACGCTGAAAAATAATTTCAGCAAAGTAGGTCAACGCAATTGCATTTGTCCGAGCCGCACCGTCGCATCTGCAATAGAAAGTCCATTAGTACCTAGAGCGCTGTAATAGTGAAATCGAGAACGTACTGGAACGAGACCATGACTTTTCAAGACAGACACAAGTCACGGTATATGGCTCACTAATGATGTGAGGCTGAGTGGAAAACAGTCGAAAATTGGCAAGTCGGTAGAACTCTCCGAGGTCAGCGTTGATCGCAGCCAATCAGAGCGCTCATAGCTGAAAAATAACATCACGTGATCGTCTTGATAAAGCAGACGCTCGGGTTGGACCGCTTAGACGCAGCACTTATCTGGGAGGACAGAAGGGGAACGGGGCGTCGCAATCACTCAAGTCATTTAAACGCACCCTCGTCGTCGTCGCACTTGTCGTCAACGCCAACACCATGTCCTTCGCTGCTTTGAGAACCTCTCTGCGCAGGACCGCGCCTGCTGCTGCCCGTGCCGTACGGCCCGCAGCTAGGCAGTCTCTGCGGAGGTTTACCACAGAAACTCCCACGCCCAAAAAATCCAGCAACACCCTCCTCTACGGCGGTCTCGGTGCTGCAGCGATCGGTGGTGTCGCATTCTACATCTACACCTCATCTTCAGACACCGCGAAGGAAGCCAGCTCGGCTGTGCGTTCAGGTGCTCAGGCTGCAAAGGCGGCTGCGAACTTTGTTCCTACCAAAGCGGACTACCAGAAGGTGAGACATCCCACCTGACCCCGTCGCGGGACCAATCCCATTCATTTGCTAAACGACCTGGTCGATCATAGGTCTATAACAGGATTGCTGAAGTGATCGATTCTGCTGGAGAATATGACGGTTTGCATTCCACGTCACTCACACGCGATGCTATACACTCACTGCTAATGATGAATATTTTGCACAGACGGATCCTACGGGCCAGTCCTGCTTCGTCTCGCTTGGCACTCGTCCGGTACCTACGACAAGGAGACTGGCACCGGTGGCAGGTATATTTGATTCAATGCGTTCCTTGCAATAACACACGTTCAGCTCACATGTCCCTGTCACTTTCCACAGCAACTATGCCACTATGCGTTTTGACCCCGAGTCGAAGCACGGTGCTAACGCCGGTCTGCATGTCGCCCGCGGATTAATGGAGGAGATCAAGAAAGAGTTCCCTTGGATCTCCTACGGAGACCTCTGGACCCTCGGCGGTGTCACTGCTGTCCAGGAAATGGGCGGTCCCAAGATTCCTTGGAGGCCAGGCAGAATTGACGGATTCGCCGTTCAAGCTACCCCTGACGGTCGTCTTCCTGATGCCACCCAAGGCTCTGACCACCTTCGCAACGTACGCCCAGTTCCGTTACTTTAGAGTTCACAACACTTACGACACCATGTGCAGATCTTCTACCGTATGGGGTACGTCGGTTCACATCGGGTTCGCTTTGTTTACCATGCGAATACTCACCTATCTGTACCAGCTTCAACGACCAGGAAATTGTCGCGCTCTCTGGCGCTCACGCTCTTGGCCGCTGTCACCATGACCGCTCAGGTTTCGATGGACCCTGGACCTTTTCCCCCACCACTGTGACCAACGACTATTACAAGCTTCTCTTCGATGAGAAGTGGGTATGGAAGAAGTGGAATGGCCCCAAGCAGCTCGAAGATAAGAAGACCAAGTCTCTCATGATGCTTCCGTATGTTCTTCCCTGTGCATAGTTTTCTCCGAACGTACCTTGCTCATATCGTATACATTGACAGGACCGACTACGTTCTCACCCAGGACAAAAGCTTCAAGAAGTATGCCAAGGCGTACGCAGAGGACCAGGACCTCTTTTTCAAGGAGTAAGTTTTTAAACCTTCCGCTGCCATGGTACTACTGCACACGAAAGCTGACCGACCGGATGTCCTCTAGCTTCGCCGCCGTCGTCTCGCGCCTCTTCGAGCTTGGTGTGCCCACCGCCCAGTTCGTCTCTTCCGAGCCCTGGATTTTGCCCAATGTCGACGAGAAGTAGGATGTGTCCTGAGCCGTAATACTGCCATCCCTGACGGTGCATGTGAGTTGTACTCAGATGACCTAAGATTCGTTATTCGGCTACTTACTATCTTACCACCACTCATCCAGTTCATATATATCTCAACAATACCATTCATACTTTTATCCCCTCCTTTTCTCTTACTGACGCTGATGCTGCTTCCACACCCTCGCCCTTTATTGGCTCCTTCCCAGCTTTTTCTTCTTCCGAGGCTCCAAGATTCCAAGCAAGATCCCAAGCTGCTAGCGCCATAGATGCCAGCTATCATAGAAACGATACCACCTAGACCTCTTAGATGCATATAGAGTTTGCGAGTTTGAGACTAGAACCACCGCCTCCCTTTCCTGTTGTCGTCATCGTAGATCTGGATACGTCCGTATATGTGTTTTGCGTTCTCCTTCCTTCGGGCGTCATGCCAGAGCTTATTGTCTGTTATCTTGAACGTTCTTGTTCGAAGTACCCTCTTTGTTGATCAGACTCGGTATCTACATACGTTCAGACCAATGCTTTTCCGTTCTTGCGTTCCTTGTGATCTGGAACATGGGCATCAAGATCGGAGGGCGATGATGACGTTGCTGTCTCCATCTTACTCTGCGTTTTGTGTTGTTGGTCCAAGTCCCGACTTCCCGCAAAGCCCAGACCATCTGAAACTCGGCGAAAGCGCCGTGTTCCACGGCAAGACCTTGCTCGTGCAGCGGACTTGGAAGTATTTCGAAGTACTGAGTATTGAATATTGAAATCATTTCAAGCGTGTTGGGACAATGTAAAGACGATATACATAATATTAAGTTTAACAGAACGAACGGAGGGCGCGCGGGAATAGTCGGCATTTGGGCGTCTAGCTGTATGGATCGGAGGCCCTGGTCTGTCGATCACATACGGGAGGAATCGGATTAGATAAGTAAGGCGTCTGCCTGTAGGACCCTGGAAAACTCCGCCATAATGCCTCTTCCCGATCCCGACAAAAATGGGCCAAAAATCCCGGAAGGCCTGTGTCAGGTCCCGACAAACGGGAGGTCGACCGGCCGAAGGCCTGTCTCGCCGTCCCGACAAAAATATGCCTCCAAGATGGGTGTCTACATATTTCCCTTGGAAAAAAGTGAAATGAAGGCGAACGACCTCAATGGACGCGCAGAGCGCGTCGAGGACCGTTTTTTGGCCTCTGGTGAGCCCTGAGGAGGATTTTTGAGCTTCTTCGACGGCCTGGCGGGCAAGTGAACCGGCGCTTGAGGTCGTCTACGGGTATGCCACTTCCCTTTTTCCCGACGAAATGGCCGCTGAGCCCGGGTCCGTCCCGACATCTAACCCTCGAGATTTGGAAGTGGCATCTGAGGGGGTTTCTCTGCCTGTGTGATCGAAGGAAGGGCTTCGCGGATGCTGCGGTAAGCCGTGCTCTAGATCTGACAAGCAAGGAAAACAGAGTTCCATTCCTTCTGCATGATCTGACGAGTTATCTTGTTCGATTCGACGTTTCAACAATAGACCCAGGACGAAAGTTGATCATGAAACAAGGGCTCAGCGAGGTTCCACTCAATATTCAATCTTCATGCGATACGCAAGAAAAAACCACATCGATGCGGTCTAGAATCTAGATCAAAGACGATGACGACAGAAGGGACTACTATTACACCGATTACATGATGATAGAGAGGATGGGGTTGCTACGAAGGTCTAGACCTAGTTCGATACAATTACACTTGGTTTTCAGGGGACGGAAGGGAGAGGTGGGATGTTGAGATTCTATGGAGCGTCGTGGTAGTGTGGCGATCGTAGGACGGACAGACATATGTATGCAATACATGTTAATTATGCAGATGCAGGAGAAATGGAAACCTATGAGAATAAGAGAGAGGAAAGACGACACTTGCTAGGATGAAGAGATAGAAAAAGAAAGTCTATGAGAGAGGGGGACGGAGATGGGGACACATGCAATAGAAACCATGCAACAGAAACACCGAAACAACCGAACACGGGATCAGCGTGGGGGAGATGAAATGCCAGAAGACGGAATGAGGACAGGACGAAGCGCAACAGACGGACCCGAACAACCCAATCAAGTCGACAGAGGAGGAGAAGTCTGAGATCTCGGATGGTAATGTTCCCGGTCATGCCCCCGCTCGCGTTCAGGTCCTCGAGGCGAGTCCGAAGACGACCTTCTCGACTCCGCCGCCTCGCTCCTGCCCTCCGCAGCGGCGTCCGCGTAACTCGGAAGCCCGCGCATAGCGTCCAACGGAGGCACGCCTCCGCCCAAGAACCCGCGACTCGCCATTTCATAATCTGGCGTTTGCGTGAATGCACGATGCAGGAGCATGGGGCCGGACACGGGTTCCATCGTGGTCGTCCGTGCGCTGTGGCTCATGGGGGCGACTTGTGGCTGCGAGGAAATAGGCACCGTCGCGACGGAACCAGGAGAAGATGTGCCGGAACTGGACTGGGAGCGTGCACCAGACTGACCGGAGGGAGACGAGCTGACGTTGTTAGAGTGGGCGAGATGTGAATGGCCGTGTGGGCAGTGGCTCTGGAGGTTCCCGTGGCTATTGTTACGCGAGCCCAATCCAAAGCCAGAAGTCAGAGATGTGAAGGGTTTCATTGAAATGTGGAAGAGTCCGTGCGAGTGCCGACTCGCAGTGGAACTGCTGTGCACGAAGGTCTCCGTGCTCGAATTTGCAGCTGGGTGGCTCCCTGCAGGGCCATGCGTGCTAGTTCCATTCGAGTTCCTGTCAGGACTATTGGTCCTGCTTCCCCGTCGACTTCCAAACAGGCTGCTCGTAGCACTCGCAATATCGGCCTCACTAGGTGGCGTCCGGTGTGACATTCGCGACCTGCGGGGCTCAGGCGCCTGAGGGATCTCTGGATGTTCCGACAGACTGAGGAGCAGCTCCGAGTTGACCCAGTCGAGAACGTTCCCGGCTTGAGTAGGGTTGGCTGGAAGTTGACTCTGCGGCGGAGCTTGGCCCACTGGGTAAGTCTCCAAGGGAGACTGGATTCCAGAAGAAACCTCCGAGTAAGAAATGACCGGACTGATCCCTTGAGCGATCCAGGGGTTGGTCACGCGAAGCACGCCTGTCTCTGGCAGGAACACGTTTGCGACACGATCACGGACATGAGCGGGATAGCTTGGTAATTCCATGTCATCCTCAGCATCGAAGTCGTTGCCAGGACCGTGAGTGCCCACAGCTTGACCACCCTCTACGTCCGCAGCACCAAGGATCAATCGCCGCGTCGCGAGTGTGGATGCACGTGCTTCATCAAGCAGCCTGTGGTCGAGGACTTGCAGTGGTAATGAACAGCGCAGCTCAGACGTGTGACCGTCGCGATTGGCAATCATAATAGACCATCGGATCCTGTGGGACACGACGATGGGCTGCAAATGCGCGTCAATAAATGAATTGAACGGAAGTCTAAAGCATCTCATACCTCTAGATTGTGACTGGGCGTTGCTTGAGCAGGAATCCCGATATTGAGAGTGGCCATCACGTCCTGAGAAGGTTCTTCCCCAGGTTCGTAAGGAATCTCCACGCCGTCCACATACCGAACACCAGCTGTCGCGCTGGTAGAAGACCTCGCGTTACCAGATCCCGTGGTCGGTGCCGAGTTTGGCACGCTTGCACTCAACGCGTCATTACTAGATGTCGCTGACAAGGGCGTGAGCTCGGTCGAGTTCGGTGATGAGGTTTGTTGGGGGAAATAGCTGCCAGCTGATGTCGGGGAGGATACTCCGGACCTGTGACCTGGACTTGAACCGCTTAGTAGCGGGACGCGATATCGGTGATGTTGCTCTTCGCAGGGAATGGCCTGGCCTTCGACGATATCATGGCGAGTGGTGGCGATAGCTCGTGTGACCTCCTGGACACCAGTGCGACCGTGGATCTTCAAGCTTTCGTTGATAGAGGTGGTGACATTGAGCACGCGCGCACCCTTGATGAGCGGAGAAAACTTGACCACGGCAGTGACACGGTCGCCTGCAGCCCACGCCTTGTGCGGGATCATGATAGAGTACATGAGTTTCTCTGGCCAGGTATTCTCGATCTCGAGGGTCTGCTGATACTCCAGTGCCTCCGCAGCGAGCGAACGCATGAGGTAGATGGGCTTCTCCGCGTGGATGTCTCGGTGAGAGAACGAGAAGCCGGCACGGGCTGCTGTGGCACGCAGCTTGTAGCTGATGGAGGCACCGCCGAGAGCAGTAGTGTCCAAAGAGGAGGGGAGAGTGCCGCCGATGTGCAGCTGGAAGGGGAAGAGGTGGCGTCCAGCTTTGAGCGTGTGGGAGTGGCCTTTGGCACCTTCGAGGAACGACCACTCATGGTTGCAGACAATGTAGGTGACCTGCGTCGACTGCATGGGTATCCTGTGCAACAGGGTGTCAGATAGAGAAACGAGAGAACAAAGGGATCAGGACGCACGACTCGGTTGGAGAGGCAGGGATCTTGGCCTTGCCTCTGAATTGGAGGGTGATGTGTTTTAGCGAGGTCGGCTCGTTCAAGAAGAGAACGACGTTTCCGCTAAGGAGTGCGGCGTTGACGTCCTGACCCGTTCCCTTGAGGGAGAGGACGTCTGCGGCGACGACGATGTCCAAGGACGGCTGGTTCTTGTCCCTGACGGTCATGTCGTGTTCGTGCGAGTGCGGGAGGGGTTGGTGGTTGAGATGGGAGGGTGCGGGCCCAGTACTGGAGAAGTTAAGAGCGGCGAACTGAGCAGAGGGCAGGGCATCTTCTGAGTCCTGGTGCTCACGTGGAGAGGGGGAGGAATGGTTGTTGGACAGTACGTATGCCATGATCAACTGTGCAGTGCGGACTCAGACTGGGTCCCTGGTCGAATTCAGAATCTCTGGTGCGTAGCAGGACCAGGGATGCAGGGCTGTCGTGGCGGAAAAGAGGAGTGGGAGGAGGCAAGAGATAATAAATGGTTTTAACATCTTCTGCTCCTCACGGACTAGGGACGCGGAAACTCATATCAACAGGCGCCCGGTACACTTGTGGACAGCCATTCTGTCACGTGTGTCCATCGCTCGGTCCTTGTCTGAGTCAGCAACTGACTCGCACTTTCGATCTTGTTTCGACGTCGCGGCCACCACAAAGCAGCCAGCAACGCTACAGTCAGCCTCTGAGCGGAGGAAATTCAGACCTCCAATGCCGCGCCGCACTGCACCGTGAGACGACATATCACCCCAATTATCCAAGTCATTATCGTCTGGACCCTCGGTAATCCTCTTATCGCACTAGTACTGTTCATCTTTTCCAAGAAGCCGTCGGGTACTCGGTTTTCTACTTTCGTTGTTCATAGAACAGGATATCACCGCATAGGTACGATCGAACGTTGCTTACATCGGCCATTCCTTGGATACGCCTAGGGCGTCCATACTTGCATTGCAGGGACCGTGCCCGATTGGCTCTTTCTGGGCTGAACAGCACCGCCGACGTTGTCTGTGAGAACACGACCGGTCCGAGAACCACGCATGGAGGCCAGTTCACGCTGATTATCTGCAAGCCACCGCGCTCCACGCATGCGCACCAGAAAAAGACAACAAACAATGTATGTAAAGTTCGTTCTTCGGTCGTCTATTCACCGTTCACATCTTCAGATGGAATACCGTGGAATGCAAAACCAAGCTTAGGGTTGTGCCCTTCATTCTCCCTGGTCCTTCAGATTTCAATGGCAAAGGCCTTCTCGCGCCACAAGGGAAGAAGAGAAGACAGGGTTCCAGCAAATTCACCGACCAGAAGATCTTCCTCCGCGGCGTGTGGATGCCCAGTAGCCTACTGTGTGCCCATCCGGCCTCAAACATACCGCGACATACGGTCTTCAATCACTCGTCGAGATGGATGGCTGTACCAGTAGGAGATATTCCGGCGTAACTTAGCTGTTTTTCCATCCTCGGTACCCAGATACTGGACCAACCCTGTAACTCTTGGCTGAAATGCTGCAGATTGCTAGTAGAAACAAAGGCGCAATTCGACTAAAATCGATGGCCTCAATCTCGAGCAAGATCTGCTTTGGCCGATCCAGTAATCGACGACGTACAAGCAACTCGAAAAGGCTATTTACTTGCCTAATCGGAACAAAGAAGCTGTGCAAGATAAGATCTGCGTCAACAAATGCGACGCATGTGTCATCCGGAGAAACCCGCGGTCCTGGTCATCCTGTTATCTTTCATTTTAATATTTATGCTAACGCCCACATAACCAAACTCAACTTTATCTGATAAATCGCGCGGACGTCCTCGACGATCCGGTTTGGGAAACAGCTTCCGCGAAAGATGGCGTGCGGGAAAAACGTCCGAAACACCCCGAGCAGCGCCTTGCCCGCTCACTTCCACAATACGCCGGAGTAGATAGGAAAATGGCAAACACGGGTCTCAACACATGGATGACGGGGATCGCGTTGATCCGAGTCACGAGAAGGTAAACATGGCGCTGCACCAACGGAAAGGTGCAATATTAGAACGGATTGTGGGTGCGGATTCACAAGTCTGGGTACGAGACGAGATTCCATCGAGGTATCGGTACCGGAAACTGTACATGGTCGGGAGGCGCGACTACGACGCGTTCCTTTTTAACAATTTGTCAGCGGCTCCCCACTCATGCCTCCTCGTTCTTCATGGGCCCAATGGCCTTCCGACGGTGGAGCGACGCAGAGCGACCCCGTGTGTATATCACGCCAGTCAAATTCTGCAGGCACCGCGTTGTACCTCACAACGTGCAGTATACTGAACGTACGATGCCATTCAGAAATGAGATGATTTTTGTCGAGAATAAATGCGACGCATGACTTGCTTGCTGACCCGCCCTCGTCTGAGCTTTAGCTTAGTCAAGCACCGACCCACATTTTTGTCGGGAATAAATGCGAGGCATGACTTACTTGGTCGTCTGAGCTTTAGCTTGGTCAAGTACCGCCCCGAAAGTCTTAGTCACGAGAAAGAGATCGGTGTGATTGGTGAGCTCGTATGCGGCTCTATCGGTCTCATTTCGGATTCGCAGCTTATGGATCCACTTGAGCAGGTCGTGTGCGGGTATACCTGGCTATACACAAATCGTAACACAATGCACGAGGATTGTCCTGGCATCCCGAAAAGCGTCGGGATATAGCGACTACGATCTTGGTTCTAGATTCGCAGTCCGATCGGGATGCATGTCCGCGACTCTGTGGACAAACATATACGGACCTCTGCACGGCTCAACTGTCGGTATACGTAGAACAGAAATCCGATGCGCCGCAGTGCTTGTACCTCTGACAACACGCCAGCAGCAGTAGGGATACAAACACCATTATAGAGCACGCCGACTATAGTACACATGCTAAATCTAATTCACATTACCGTTCGGTACTGCGTCTGTAGGCGAGGGTGCCCGCAGATATCTTTTGTACACTTCGTTCTCCGTCTCCTCCACATAAGGGTACCCCAGTGTCCGGAGGAAGTCGTCAAACTTTTCGCCGTCGCTCGGAGGGACTTGAATACCCGCGAGAACCTTGCCAAGGTCTAACAAAATCACGAAAAGGCATTTCAGATTTCAGGGGTAGGATCAATTGAGGGTTCAGGGAATAAACAGACCTGCGCCTTGATTTCGGTAGTGGAAGAGCGAGATGTTCCAGCCACTGTGAATGCCTAACAGGAATTTTCTAAGGGCTCCGGGACGCTCAGGGAATTCTACGGGTGAAAGAATATAATAAATTACAACACGATATACGGTGTTAGCATGGTAAACACGCACCAAACCTGAATATGCGTTCAGTGGGTACGTTTGCAAACCCTCCAATCATATACCGAGCATGGCTCTTTGCTAGCTCGTCGTTGCTGATGTCAAAGCCTTTCATGCCTTGTGTCTTCAGCGTGGTGAGCACGTCCGTCACCTCCTTCTCCCGATGGGCCGACTCGAGCTTGAACGAGATGAAGATCTGCGCAGTCTCGGAATCCCCATACCGATAGATGAACTCCGTCGTAGCGCGAGGGTGAATGACGTCGTGCAGCGCGACGAAACTGTGCACACACACGTCTAAAAACACGCAGGGACGTAGGGGTGGGAATCATGACGCACCTTCCCGGTCGTTCCGGAATCTCGACACTGAGCAGGGCCTCTCGACCCTCACCGAGCTCGGCACGGTCTGCTACGAAGCGCAGCCGATCAAAGTTCATGTTCGCGCCGCTGACGACTGCCACGAAGCGTTTCTGTGCACCGACGAGTTGGTTGTCTAGAATGTACCGCTTGAGGCCGGCCAGGGCGAGAGCACCAGCGGGCTCGGTTATGGATCTAGTCTCTACGTCCTCTGTGAATAATGTGTAGCTAATACGGAAAAAACGGACGGTACCTTCAAAAACATCTTTGATAGCTGCACAGAGTTCATCCGTGTTCGCCTTGACGACACCGTCCAGGAGTGCTTTGCAGATGCGGAAAGGCTCTTCGCCTACGATCTTGACAGCGGTACCATCGCTGAAAGGACCAACCTCGTCCAAGGTCACTCTCTCGCCCTTCGCCAAAGATCGCGCCATAGCATCACCATCCAGTGTCTCGACGCCAATCACTTTCGTGTTCGGACTTCCTATCCGCTTGACGTACTCGCAGATCCCAGCCGCGAGGCCGCCTCCCCCTACAGCGGCGAAAATTGCGTCAAGCTTGTCGGCCTCTGGTATTTGTTTCAGAATCTCCAAGCCGATGGTGCCTTGGCCAGCGATAACGAGGGGATCGTCGTATGGCGGGACGAAGATCAAACCGTGTGCGGAAGCCAACCTAGCACACTCTGTTTTGGCCTCGTCGAAGTCGGCGCCGTGCAGAACTACTTTGGCTCCTAGTCGAGATACGTTGCGCACTTTTATAGAGGGCGTCCCCTTGGGCATAACAATCGTGCAAGGGATGCCTAGTCGTTGGCCGGACAAAGCTACTCCCTGCGCGTGATTGCCTAACACGAAACTTTGGGGTGAGTACAAAATAGAAGGCGTTGACGAGCTACGCACACACTAACCGGCACTACATGTAACAACACCTTTCCATCGCTCCTCATCCCTCAAACTTGCCATAAAGTTGTAAGCACCCCGGATTTTGAAGCTAAACACCTCCTGCAGGTCCTCTCGTTTCAGCCATATCTGATTGCCTAGTCTTGCGCTCAGAGCGGGACAGAACAGCAATGGGGTCTCCTTCAAGATCTCATAGACTTTGGACGTTAGGATCAGCCTCAGGTAGTCGGGGGTCCGATTGGGGAGCAAGTAATGTTCGAGTAGGCGGGGATATGATGTGATCGGTTCCGGTGCATGAGAGTCATATTCCAGGGTAGCGGGGGCCATATTTTCGCTTGGATGACCTGGGCACAGCAATGATATGGCCTAAAGAACCAATTCAGATAGTCAAAAAGCAAGGAAGAGGATAATGTACAAGATCAGCGTAAGAAATGAAGATAAAGTTGTAGCGCCCGCAATAACGTACCCTGGCTGAGTGGCTCTGACTCATTCGTTTCATGCAAATCATCCGATGGAGGATCGCGATTCGCGGCTTTGAAGCTTTGAAGTATCAACGAGATCATGACCACCCTTCTGAAATCGTAGGATATGGAATTGAGACTGTATGACACCTCGAGCAGAGATGAGGGGATCCAGGTAGATAGCAGGTACAATGGGGAGACGTGACGCCAAAGACTTTAGCAACGGGAAGTGGAATAGTGAAAGCAATGGGAATGACGACGATACAACAGAATAAAATGGATCAAGAAGAATATATGGAAAAGAACGATAGCGTGCAATATGTCATGAAACTGTCCTGCGCTCTCGCTCTTTCGACTTCGCACCCGGGCCATAGCGCTCCTGGAAGCCGATCAATTCTTCCATAAGCTCTTCCATCATCTTCATCGTCTCCGAACCGGAATCTGAGACGAGGGCGTCAGCGACAGTAGGTGTCGGGAGAGCAGTGCTCGGCGTGGGTGGTTGTCTCTCCTGGAGAGGAGATTGGGATGTTTCGCCATCGAGGACCATGGGTACGTCTCCTCCATCTTCTCCAATGGCCGAATTGGAGTGAGAAGCACGAAATTCGATCAGTGCCTTCTCAATGGTCTCCTTTCGCCGACTCCGCTCTTGAGCGCTAGCTTGCTCCCTTCCAACCCACTCTACTAAAGCCCGAACACGTTTGTTCATGTCCCCCACGCTCATGCGTTTTCCGGGCCATTTCACTTTAACGCCACGTTCTGTAGTGCGCTCCATAGCCTCCTGCCCATTGGGGCCTAGTGAGAAACCGCGCACCTCGAGAGGACGGGGGGTTTCTGTAGGCAGGGTATGTGAAAGGTGAGCGAGGTAATCTGGGAGGTTCCAGGATGTAAGAAGTGGCTGTTGTGAAACTGCATATGCGTGGGAATTATGATATGAACGCGAGGCTGCCGCAGTGGATGCGTGAACGTTGGTGGCTGGCCCTTGGCTCACACCATTGTTTTGATTTCGACGCGATCCATATTCGTGGCCGGCGGTCGCTGTCATGGGAGGTTGAGCGAACCAAGATCCTGAATACAGCACATCAAAACGCACCTTTTGCTCGCGGATTGCCCTGCCGCCGCGCTGCAGTTGTATTCGCGGCTATACGGGCCGATCACGTGAATTACGTCACAGGTTTAAGGTTAGGTTTAATACATACCTTCGTTGTCTGCAGGCAATGCTTCCTGCACCTGGGCTTTCCGACCACCAGGACGTTTTGCGCGTGCCACCGGCTTTGGAAGAGCAGAAGGGGGTACTGAAGCTTTCGCGCTCATGGGTGTTGGATCGCGAGGTGGTGGCATGACCTGTCGTTCGGATATAATGGAGGCAGATCTAGTACGTTTAGCGGACGCGCTGCGTGTATGTATGCTCGTCAGCCAGTCGTAATCGCGATAACATGCTTCAGATAGGACTCACGCGTCGTCGTCAGCCCGCTTCCGCTTCCTTCGACCACCAAGCGTTACCTCGCCATCAGGTGCGGTATCTCCTGGACCGACCACAGATCCCTCGTCTCCATCGGCGTTGACTCGCGTCGATGCGAGGGCTTCTGCAGCAGAAGCATCAATGACGGCTTGAAGACTTTCGTCATAGGCCGCATCCCTACTGTTCATAGTATTCCTCCTCTTGGTCTGCTTCATAAGACTAACTGGGGAGTGGGATCGCGAGTCGTGCGCTTGAGTGGCGGGGACGTGGTGAGAAGACACTGAGGTTTGCCGTGCTTTCTTGAGTCTCCTATACACGGGGGACGTTAGGTAGTCTGGAAGGGGTGGCATGCATGGAGGAACGCACTTTATGAGGTCAGGATACATGTCCGGCCTGCACTGCTCGCAGAAGTAATTATCCGGAATCAAGTCTTCAGTAGGAAAGCCCATGCATGTGCCATGCTGCCAGGCATGACACTCTTCGCACATGACCATCGTGCCCTCACCCGGGTCTTCTTCTCCTAGTACTGGTCGCCAATTTTGAGGGGCGAGTCATGGAAGATGCGTTAAGGAGAGGACGATACCTTCACAAGGGCAACGAGTAATGCCTTGTTCTTCCTCGTCCTGCGCGTCTCCGCCACTCTCTTTTCCAATTCCATCACCGTTCTGAGCGTACTCGTCGACCTGAGCGTCGATTGCCAGCGTCAGCTTCTCTTTGTCTTTGCCCTTCCGTTTCGTACGACCGTTGGTGCTTGCCGAGCTCTTGGGAATGTCGTCGAGAGCTTCCTCTATTTCTTCCTGTTTCGCTCTTTTTGTGCGGCCACCGTTGGAGGATGGTGGAGGATTGGGTTTGTGATTGTTCTCCTTGGACTTGGGGGCGATATCAGATGTTGGAGAGCCCATGGGGGACTTGCTTGCGGATGCTGAGGGGACAGATCGTCGGCCAGAACGACGGGGTTCCTTTGGCGAAGGGGGCGGGCCCATGGACACAACGTTCGTCATGACGAGCGGGAGGGTCTGGGAGATGAGGAGACTACGAGAGGAGATGTGGACATTGACCTGGGCTGTATGCCGATTGGCAAGCCGTGAGCCAAGTCTAGTCTTCCAAATTCCAATTTACCGCAATATTTTCTTGTTGACTTTTAAGGCATGTCATCTCACAAGGGGGTTTCTAAGCAGTATTACAGAGATAAGAACAATGTAAAGCTATTAACACCCTCAAGTTTACCCGTGTTTAATTATGCGTGTGGCCGATGAGCGCTTGTTTAAACATCCGTGTCCGTCCAGACTCCATTCTCACTGGGCTGAAGCAGCATTTTTCATGAATGGTACAACACAACGACCGGAGGATACGGCTGGCGCGGGCCCTTCCTCCCTATTGTCCTTCTCAGATACCGACGGAGATGAGGAAACCCATGAAGACCATGGCGGCGACTACTCGACGCGTTTTGATGAACTCATGACTGACGAGGAGAATAACTCAAGCTCGGAAGACGAAGAAGCGGAGGGAGGCTTCTTGTATGAAGGAGTTGACGCAGAACCAGCAGGTGGATACCGGGAACAGCTGCGCGATGTTCTTGGGACCGAACATGAGGAAGACGAGCTGGAGTCAGCGACGGACCACCGCTCATTGCTCAAAGCTGTCGAGGAGAACGAAAGGTTTGCATCGGCTATGGACGATGAAGCTATGGTGCGTTCTATAGTTCAATCTACCTGCAGTCTCATTGATACTGTCATGCTATTAAGCGACCCGAAACTATGTCCGACCAGTCTCGGTCGGCTTCCCCACTCTCGCAGAATGGGTTTCTATCACCTCCAACAGCTTCGGGCTCTGGCTCTCCATCTCCCGCTCATCACAGAAGACCGTTTCTGCATCCTGCAGTGTCCAGATTACGCTCCACAACACCTCAAATTTCGCGTTCACCTTCATTAGGGAGTGTAGGGACCCCTGCACTTCCTGAAGCCCCATCCGCAGCGTATTCTCATTTCTCCGAACTCTCCCAGAATACTGACAGTGCACCCGAAACGGCAACCATACCACATGCGAAGGAGGCAGAGGATCGAGAAGTCTTCAGATGGACTGAGTTGCGGAACATTGGAGACTATCTGTATCGGAACGCTGTACCATCGTCGAAAGCCGCAGAAATACTTGGGACATCAGACGTTGGGTCACCGACGGTTCTGACTGCGAATGGTCTCATATGTGTGGGTACGGATAACGGGAAAATTCTAGTCTTCGACTTCAAACAGAACCTGATCTGCATATGTGGTGAAGAGTCGCAATGTATGTTAGCATCGTTCAGAATCTCATCTGACTTACTGACACCTTTCTAGTGGGAGCTGTCACAGCCCTTGCTTTGTCTTTTGACCACACTTTTGTAGCAGCAGGACACGCCTCCGGTTACATCCAACTGTTCAACATCAACAATCCTAAGGTGGCTGCGAGGTTTGTCGCGCCCACGTCGCTGGCTGCAGTTGCATCAGGCAGGCAGGAGGGTCATCTACTAGGTTCTCGGATAGTCAGCATAGGTTTTGTGGCAGGCAGGCACACAGCTGTCGTGTCTGCTGACGAGACTGGGTTGGCATTCTACCACAGCCTAGGCAAGGTGCTATTCGTAGAAGCATCAGACATACTCCGCATTCTTGGAAAATATTCGGACGAGACTACTACATCTGATTCAGTCCCTACTCCCACAATGGCGCTACCCACTGCGTACCAGCATACCTTCCGGCGCCGAAGACAACGAAAGGCTAACACGATTCTTGCCATGTCACCTTTGCCTCTCGGCACCGCAGCACATCCCACTGACACGTACAATCTGGTTGCACTCCTGACACCGATGAAACTTGTCATCGTTGGTCTTCGCCCTACGCCGCGGACATGGTACCGGCGGCATCGAGATACAGACGAGGAACCTCCGGCGAAGTCAAGATTCAAGGGATCTCTCGCATGGTACCCTAGCGTTGAATCTAACGAGAAGGACCCACTAAAACCTACCGCGCAAAAGCAAAACGGACATGCTTCGCTTCCTTCGCCCTCTTTGGTACCCGTTCTAGTGTACTCGTGGGGCAATACGCTCTACCTCATCCGAGTATCCGAGATCAAGGTTCAGGAGAAGATCAAGAACCCGAGGAGCGGAAAAGTTACGACTGCAGAAACCGGCCGGATTGTTTTTGAAGAGGGCGGGCAGTGGACAACAGACAGCGACATTTTGACAGTCCAATGGTTGAATGCTAATGTGGGTTCGTTCGTCCTATGACTTCCGCGTTGAATTGTCGGGCTTATTCACGATGCCAATAGCAAGTGCTAGTATTGACCACCACGACGCTAGAGGTGTATGACATACGGACGCTCAAAATCATTGACCGTGTCCTCTTCGATGCATGGTCTCTGGTATCTCCTACGCTCAGTCACACGACTAACGGTTCTCTATCATATTCTGACGCTGTGACTGAGGTGGCTCATGCGATCCGGATATACAAGGGAAAGATTTTTTGTCTCGTACGTCGTTCTCTGTATGCTGAAGTCAGGTTTTCTGACCTCATGGCAGGGACAACACAGCCTATCCGTCGGGACCCTGCTGACCTGGGCCGATCGCATCCTAACCTTTGTTTCCAATGGCGATTTTCTGAGTGCCATAAACCTGACATCAACTTATTATACTGGCAAGGCGCGTGGCAACAGAAATGGCCTACCGGACAAACCCGAAGAAATCCGCACAGTCATTGGAAGCAAGTTGCGGGAGCTCATGTTCGCGTCTGCAAGTTATGCGTTTTCTGAAGAACGCTTGACAGACAGCACTCATGTGACGCCTGATGGTCGTGGTGTTGACCGGACAGACCTCTTTGAGGGCCTCGTCGTATCGTGTGCTCAGGTTTCCATGGAACTTGACGACTTCGAGTTCCTCTTCGAAGACCTCTACCAGTACTACTACGACAATGGTATATCTCGAATGTACCTCCTTCAGCTGGAACCTTTCATTCTGGACGGTAGTATTCACCAAGTTCCGCCTCGGGTGACCCAGCGGCTGATTGCACTGCACGATGAGGACAACCGACCAGATCTCGTGGAGCGCGTCATTTGGCACATAGACCCGGACTGTCTCGACATAAACCAGGCCATCACGCTGTGCCAGTCCTATCGCTTACACGACGCACTCATCTACGTCTACACTCGTGCTATGGGAGACTATGTCGCTCCCGTGGTCGAGCTTGTAGGTCTCATTCGCAAGATAAACCAACAACGGAGGGCACGTCTCACAGGTTCCCCTGTCTTTGCGACTTTTGCGACCGACGAGGCAGTGGAGGCGGATATCCTCAACGCGTACAAGATCTATCCGTATCTAGCGAATACGCTGACAGGGTTGACGTACCCTAGTGAGCGTCCCCTACCGGAGGAGGAAGCACTTCGTGCCAAGACAGACGTCTACGCCTTCCTCTTTAATGGTCGATCTGGTGTCTGGCCGGCAGTGGGCGAAGGAGGCAAACTTGTGCTCACATCTGAAGACGAGAACGGAGAAGAACCCACATACCCTTATACGCGTCTGCTACTCCGGTTCGATGCAGAAGCATTTCTTCATACCCTGGACATCGCCTTCGAGGATTCCTTCCTCAACAAGAAGTCGCGTCCTATTAATCGTCTCATCATCACGAAGATCCTCTTCGAGATCCTCTCTACCTCATCTCTCACTCCCTCCGATGCGACGTTTGTTAACATCTTCATCGCGCGCAACTTCCCCAAATACTCCCAATTCATCCAGATGACACCGAGCCACCTCCAAGGCATTCTCATTGGTCTCGCAGAGTCTCACGACGAAGATACACGGGAGGACAGGCAGTTGGCGGCAGAGTACTTGCTATCGGCGTACACACCCGACGAAAGCGACCACATCCTTCATCTCTTCAAACTCGCAGGGTTCTATCGTATCCTGCGCTCCTGGCACCGGCAAGAGCAGCAGTGGATACCCCTTATCGATACATTCCTGCAAGACCCAGACTACCCACCACAGGAGGTGTTTACTTCTGTCGCGGGTGTGATCGCGACGGCGTCGCGCATGAACAAGGGCACCCTTCCTCTGGAGATTCTCTCCGCCATCGAGGAGTCCCTTCCCAGACTCTTGCAAATCAATATCGCTAGTACCGCGTCGTTACTGGACAAGCGGATACCTGACCTGCATGAGGATGCGCTGGCTGCGTTGGGGCCAGAGGCCACCCTCCAACGATTCGCTTATCTGCGGTATTTGCTCGGCTCACCGCAAAGTCTAGAAGACATCGAGTCGGGTGAACACCATAGGAAAGGTGGTCCCTCTGTGCATGTACCCCCAGTTCTTCGTCAAGAGTATGTCTCCCTTCTGTGTGAGCAGGATCCTGAAGGTGTTGTGCGGGAGCTAGGATACCTTCCACTAGATTTCTTGGACTGGAAGCAGGTGCTGGATACGTGTGAGGAGCACGCGGTGTACGACGCTGTGATCTGGGCGTTGAATCACAAAGGGGACCCGATGGCGTCCGTCGCGAAAGCGGCGTCGCTTGACCAGACACTGTCTACGCAGGTGGTTCACGCGTTGAAGCCTGCGTCGGATTCACACGATGCACATGACAACCTGGAGTCTCTCTTGGTATCACTGCAGACCGTCGGAAGAGCTGCAGTCGCAGTATGCCAGGAGCGCTCAAAAGCCCTGGACGGTGATGTCCAGCTCGATAACCTCTGGTTCGCGGTGCTCGAGAGCCAAATCAGCGCCGTGCACAAGGTCTCGCTGTGCTGCTCCTCTAAAGACCAATCCGCCCTGCCAGACACAGACACCACCACTTCGACCCAAGCTCAACGCGAACACAACGCGCTACAAACCCTCCGCAACCTCGTGCAGTCGACATTCACTTCACTCATGTCCACCTCCACCTCCTCTCAGCATCGCACCGTGTCCTTCCCTCGGTTGTTCAAGCGGCTCGTGGACGCAGCGTCCGGCGGGTCTGGCGGTGGCGCTGTCTACGACGAGTTCCGCGCGATCTTGACGGGGATGCTAGAGAGCTATCGGTCCGATGGGGATCTGCTGGGGATCACGCGGCAGATCCTGGATCGGGACTTCTACGAGGTCGTCAAGGAGGGCGCGGCGGAGCGGGTGAGGGGGTGGGCGCCCGCGCC
>SGPM01000181.1:0-53758 GCA_004802725.1 Antrodiella citrinella | reverse complement strand
CGCGTAAACAGACGCCCTCCAAGCATGGCGCCATGTCGGAGGACTTCAATGTGCATGATTCCAGTGCGGGCAATTGAGCCAAGAGATGGTCCAGCTCAGAGAGACTGAGCCTCTGTCCCTGGATGGTGATATCCTTGACATATTGAGCGAGATGCGGATGTGAATGGAAATGCATGATATACAGTTCCACTGCTGACGAGTGGGATTTGCGGCGAATGGTGCCAATCTGGATCACTGCAAATAACCGAGGCAGTGCGGACGCATGCCAGTGCCTGGAGAGTAGAGTACATCTCGCCAAATCCTTCTTGCCTAAATGACCGACCACGAAGTCCACGAGCTCTCGAGGCAAGCGAATTTCGCGATGAGCTGTCATATTCTCCGCAGCAAAAAGTCAGTATGGTGGAATAAACGAAACTGAGATCCCTTACGACTATAGTCCGGAGTACTTCGACAAACGTAACCCTAGCTTTGAGCTGGTTCCAGTTGGTTTCAAGTTGGTGTCACTGGTAATAGCGAGACTCTGCAGAGCGCTGGCCAGCACCATTCGAAAATCAAGCGGAGACTGAACCGGATTCACGGGCCGTCTGCAGACTGGAGTTCATTCAGTTTAATTTCAACATTCTCTTCCGAGTCTCCCTCACTTAGACTATTCTCGCCACCAGGCCCAGGGACCTAGCATTCTACGAATTGCAAGCATGTGTAAATGTAGGTGACGGTATGTGGTCAAAACCATTTTGAAGAAATATGCGACAATCAACGCCACGCAACCTTCCGGTGGTCTGAGTCGACGTTAATTTGAATGCTCATGGCGATGACTATCACGCTCCTCGTTCATGATGAATACATACTAGCTATCCAGCCATGCTCGACTGGATACATCAGCGCAGACCCATTTCCCTCGTCTTCGGTCAACCTTGGTATGTCCAGTCTCCGTCGTTCACAATCTTCCGAGTCCTCCGCGTGTATTGCTGACGATACCGCTTACTGTAAAGGGAAGCCCATCTTCTTGTTATACGTGTTGGCACGCCGACTGCAAATGCAGGTGTGTATTGCTTTTCAAATCGATTGCGACCAGGTTGTGGTGTTTGGACAGGATGGTGTATCCAAGTTCATGCGTCCCGTCGACTCCGCGTCTGTTTCCGGTGGCCCTCCGCGTGGTGTCTGGGGCACTGTGCGATGTTCAGGGTGTAGCAAGGTGTAGGTAATCATGCCAATCTGTGCCCATATTTCGGTTGCCGCGGTCATATACACGAGCTCGCCACGACCAAAGATTGGAGTATAAAGTCGGTGTTACACAATTTATTCTTTGGGTCTCAGTGTCAGACCAACCAATAGGATATCATTACCTGGCAGCTGTAGTGCATTGGTGGTTATACTATTTCCAAATATTCCCGGTTCCGATATGTGTCAGTGAAAGTGAGTGCGCATTATGATTTCGGTTACTAGACTCCCTGTTTCAGTTAGCTTACCTCGTGTCTGTCACTATAGGCATGGTGTGAGATTTCAGAAGTTCACGTCGCTATTTGAAGGTCGTCCGAGCCTTGCTTCGAGCCTTGCTGTTCTCTCCTCCTACGTACATCTAGGATGCCACGACATATCGATGAAAACGACAAAAACATCAAGTTTATGGCCAACATCTTATCGTCTCGCAGGGGTAAAGACAAGATTTTGGACGAGTATCACGTCGTCCGAACGATGAACAAGAAAGAGAAGCCTGTCGTGTCTTGCTTTATCCCGGCCGAAGCTGGCGCGTTCTTCAAGTGCAGGTTTTCGTATGAAGGCGCTGCGCGCCATGGCTTCCCGTTTTCTGGACTTTTCATCAGGGACGGAGAGGCAATCGCGCACACCGCTGTTCTTGACCCGGCTGACATGGCAGCTGAGATTCGTGGATGGGAGGATGATAAAGGCAAGACGTGGTACATGCAGTTTCGGTCGTTCGCTGCAGTCGGTAGGTCTTCCAGTCTGCATAGTTTGTTTCCTCTATGCTCGTCGTTGATTTATTGCTCAGGAAAAATAAGGACCGCAAGCAAGGTGCCTCGGAAAATTGGCATCTTGAAGCTGATCATACGTCGTCACAACCCCAATGATCCAGATAAAAGTGACGCGGATCCTTTCCGGGTGGAGATTCTGCCGAAGTATGAGGAACAAGAGGTCAAGTTAGTCCAAGAAGATAGTGGCGCCGCTGTGCCAGTGGATGAATGTCACGACGAGTTTGAAAAGTGGTATGATGCCAAACCAAGGCAAACCCATACGGCTGAGTACTGTGATTCTCCAAATATGGTGAACGTTCCATTCATATTTTCTGCCCCGTAGGATGGCCTCTTTGGATGGTAAACTTTGGCGCAGAGTCGATTGGCACCTGAAGGAGTTGGGAAAGCCCAAAGCAGATGACGCCGAGGATTCCGACGACGTCGTGGTGATCTTTCTTGTTCTACTATAGTTCACTCGGTTGGTGATTTCTGGAGCTTCTATTTCACGTACGTTGCCCGATCACGAAAATTTTCTCAGACTACATCCAGACGTACGACCCATGGAAGGATACGACATCGCACGCGTACGTAGAGCACGTAAAGACGAGTTATGGGTGAGAGCCTCGAGGTTGAAGGAAGTTCCTAAGCACGCAATGAGGGCTCAGGCAGGCTTCGTGGTAGTACGTGCTTTCCTAACCTTCAATATGTTACTTATGTCTGACTATTCTACAGGGAGATAAAGAGTACCCTATAGATATTGATGAGGATTCTTACTGAGATGTTTGTACTCCCAGATGACGGGACCAACATCAACTGGATTCGAACCACCGACTTGAATAAGCGCCCATTATTGTGCAAGGTATGACGTCACTAGGCGTGGGGTGGCGACGTTGGAACTACATAAATACGAGTGAAGAGCACCCATCGTTCTCTCTCAACCCCTTCCAACCCAGCCATCATGCTCGCACACACCTTCAAAGCAGGCCTTTCCCTGCGCACGACCTCCCTTTCTGTTCGACAGCGTCCTTTCTCTTCTGCCTCTAGCCTAGCCAACCCTCTCCTGTCTGCAAAACCCAACCCGGTCTCGCGTCTTTCTCCTCTTAGAGCTCAACTTCTCTTTCGCGGTGCCGCCAGCCAGGTCTCTGGACGTCCCGGGTCGCAGTCGTTCGATCATGCCGCCACCAACATCAAGGAAGAGGTTGGGAACTCGACTGCTGACTTTGCCAAGAGTATCGCCGGCGGGAACGTGTACGACGACGCGGTGACACCGACCACCAAGGATACCTTCGTAAGTTGTTCACACTGGTAGCGGGCGTGGAGGCTAACACGGATCCTCAGCTGGGTATCACGAACGCCGTTGCGCACTCCGTTCCAACTCCTTACATTGTCTTCGGTCTTGCTGGAGGTCTCCCTTATCTCGGTGCGACTGCTACCACGATTTACCTGGCTCGTCAGGCTGGTATGGCTGCCACAGGTTCGTGTCTTTGTTTATATATCCTTCTCTAAGGACTCACAAGCAAGTACGCAGGCGTCATAAGCACCATCGACCCTGGCGTCGCCATCACCGTCCTTGACCAAGCCCTCAGCTTGCAAATGACGTACGGTGCCGTCATGCTCTCCTTCCTTGGTGCTCTGCACTGGGGATTCGAGTTCTCTGGATTTGGCGGACACCAAGGGTGAGATTCTACCATGTCTCGTCTGTCGAACTTGTGGAATTGATCCTTTTGAACTGCGTAGATACTCGCGCCTTGCGCTTGGTGCCGCTCCCGTCATCTGGGGCTGGTCTACGCTCGCGTTCATGCCCATGGAAGCTCTGATGGCCCAGTGGGTCGGCTTTACTGCTCTCTGGTACGCCGACTTGCAAGCTACCAACGCAGGATGGGGTACGTGTTTTGCGTAATACATATCACGACAGCGTGACTGACATACTCCTCACTGTCCTGTAGCTCCGAGGTGGTACTCGCAGTACCGCTTCTACTTGTCTATCCTTGTCGGGACATGCATCATTGGTTCTTTGGCTGCTACGAGCTATTGGGGCCCTGTCGGCGGACACGGATTGGTGTCACACGATCTTGACATGGTGCGTTTTCCTCGAGTCGCATACTGCCTTTCGGATGCTCACGAAGTACCTTTCGCCTCACAGATCAGAGCAGAACGTAGGGAGCACCACCCCGATCGCGAAGGTCTCGTCAAGGGCGACATCGAGGCAGTCCCAGCTGGCGAACAAGCTGATAGCTACGTCGTGATCCGCAAAAAGCAGCAGAAGAAGGAGGGTGGCGAGGGCCAGTGAGTTTTCAACGATGCTAAGGATAGTGAATGGGGATGTGGCAGCGATGTATGAGTATGATTTCTGATTGGTGAACGTGGTTTCTCCCTCTTTTCCCTTTTCTCCAATTCTTTCATGTAAGCCACAACAACAACAACAACATGAGTCGCGAATCACTGCATTCTACCTGTATCCATATTATACTATCAACTGTCGAAGCATTTATTCGTCTGTCAGGTTTAAGATTGCGGACGAGTCGGAGGTGCCGCCCCAGAGCCCGACATGTACGTCCTGTCAGGTAACTTTCTACACATAGGTCGTAATCCGTGGCGTCCGCTAGTCAGGAAAGACTCGCAGAGTGCATGCCGAGCACGTCCGAGCCATGCACACCGTCAACTTCATTCAGACTTGTCTCCGGCTCGATCCATTGACGCGGGTGACTGTCAAAACGCTGAGGACTCGGACTCATTGCTGGTTTAGTGATTTGTATATGCCAAGAAGTAATTGGTTTTGTGTGCTCGACGACCTTCACAGTGACGACCATGATTGATAGTTACGATGCAGAGTCTTTCACACTTGCTTTCAATGCACCGTCCTCTAGTGTATTATATGAAGAGCTCTCTGAATATCAAAATAATATGAGCTTGTCCGACGGCGAGGTTCACATTGTCACGGACGTCTCTGAGCCTCAAAATTACGATTGAGCACGCACTGCATGTCAGACTACATAAAATTTCGCCCTGCTCAGAACAAAGTCGAGTTTCATGCGATATCGATGATGTAAGTGTTTCAGACCTCAAGTTGCGATACACCGTAGCGGTACTGGTACAAAAATGCGGCAATTCATTATCATGATCACCTCTGTGATCCAATTCCGTCGGAGCGTCCGAGTGAGTCCAGCGAATCGTGGTCAATGAGCTCCTTGGCCTGCCAACGGGTGGCGGGATCGAGAGCAAGACAATCACGAATAAAGCTAGCTGCGCGCTGAACAAGATACGGATCCGCCAAGCTGTCCACCAACATAGTTTCGAGATTCAAGGGGAAACGAGAGCGGTGCGGTGGATGAAGTGGTTTGCCTAAGGAACGAGTTAGTACTGTTCACCGCATAGATCACGAAAAGGCGTACCGCTGTCGTTCGAAAATTGATTCCAATTACGTGAAGTGTCCTTGAGCGCGGCACCACCACCAATACTGAAGTCATCGGTTGTAATCTCCATCATCTGCGCAAGCAGGTCATGTACGTCGGCTTTCCATCCGGAGTGATGCAGGACTCCATACGTCCATCACGCGGAATAGTTTCTTCTCAGTTAGCGGCTCGAAAGCCTAGGCATACAATCAAGAGATATGATGAACGAGATGTCCGGCGGGCGCACCAAATGTCGATATCAGCTTCATCTCCAAGGCCAGCTTCGAGCAAAAGCTCAGGGCTTCTCAAAGAGAGCGGGTAGAACGTTGCTTGACTGAGTGGTTGTCCAAAGCACTGTGCTGTACGTAAGGCGTGAAATGATGAAGTCAATACAGAATCGCTAAAACACAATGCGACAGGCGTAGCGCATCCTAAGTCGACAAGTTACACGCCTACCCATCCATTCGCTTTTACTTGCAAGCGTCCGAGTCATGACTCGGATGCGGTTCGTATGCAGAGGCTCATTTCATGGCCATGTGGTGTCGAGGACTTTCTTGTAAACTGAGTCGCTCTGATGAGTATATCGTCATCAGGTAGTACTACACAGCATGAGCGACTTACCAGTGAATAAACCAGACCGAAGTTGTTCGCAGCCGAGGATGGGGCTCTACAGACGCGTTGGTCGTGAACCACTTTCGTTCCCCGTGTGTCGTGTTGACAAAACGGGACCTACTTGCTGCATTTGTTGATGTGGAAGCAGTGAATGAAATGGAGAGAAGACGACATGCCGTGATTGAGATGCACAGCGCGGTGTAAACTATCCTTCATACGAACTCTGGGACGTCCTACATCTTCCGAGCCTTGAGCCTAAACCCACGACAGTGAACCGAACTTGCAAAACGAACGAGGCTCCGAAACCATGCCCGACAGCTGACGATGTCATAAGAAGACAAAAACGCCACAACGTCGCGGAAGCAGTATAACATCCTAGATCGCGATACTGATCAATTACGCCACACCAATAGAAATTTAGAGTCGAAAGAGAGGACGATTTTGAGCGACGTGTTGATGCACCGAGCTCTTTTCAATGGTTCGCTTCCGAGGCGTGCGCGGAGCGTGATAAACCACTCATCAGAATACCAAACTGTATCAGGATTAGTGCATACAAATCCAGGCTCGTACTAGTCAATGAAAACGATGGAATGCAAGAGCTGAGAGCCCGCAGGCATCCGGGGGACTCCGATTGAGGTATCGGGGGTCCACACACACGATATGGGTTGGACCCACATCCGCAATCGCAGCCACGACGAGTTTCGCGTGGATTGATAAGCTGGACTCGTGATAATTAGATCCCACGAACGTCGAACGGAACGAAACCGTGCATCGATGAATGGGAGCAGACACGGAGAACGGCCAAGGGTGTCCCTGCGCACATACGAAGGCGATCTAGTGCAGGGTGGGTGGCGAGCAGCAGCAAGCTTCGCTAACTGCGACGCTGCATCTAAATCAAATGTGAGTATGCAGAAGGCTGAAAATGAGTGATTGTACTCACCATCCAGGGAAACTCGATGGACTGATGGAGATTCCGACTGGGACGCCAAGAGGCAGCAGCGAGTTCGACTACGCTGTAATGACAGTTCCGTGAGTGGTGGATTACTAGTTCGCATTGTCCGAGCCGGCCGGAAAGCTACGATCGGAGGATTTGAAGAGTACACCCGTGAGGTATGTAAGCAGAGCGGTAACAAAGATGGCGGTGACGACGTGGAGAGACGGTACGAGTAGCTGTAGGCTAGGGTACAAGGAATCCATTCTCAAGGAATGGAATAGGTTCCGTTGCAATAATTGCTTCCCAACGTTTCTGTTGCAATAGCCCGATCAGAGGCGATGCAGGCTACGAGTGTACAAGCCAAGCTCGCCGACAGTCCCAGAGCAGCCACGACGTTGAACACGGGGGGTCTCTGCGTCGTCTGGGTCATCCAACAGCACAATATGTCTAGACGGTGCCCAACGGTGGTCGACACGACGACGGTACGAGCCTCAAGTGGGAAGGGAGGGGGCGCTGGCGCTAAGCGAGGGACGGGAATTTGTCAGCGGCAGTTAGTCATAGCGCGGGTGGCTCAGGCTCTGTCAAGTACCGCCGTTGGGTCCGTGAATGTTTCTCTCTCGTCCACATCGTTGTCGTCTTTGCTCTCGCATTGCTTTCCACCCCCCCGCCGTCGTGCGCGTCGTCCCCGACGTTCTTCTGAATGTCGCCCTTCCACTCCATCACAGTCTGGTACAACAAGTTTGCCGACTTCAATGTCGAGTCCCTCTTCACCAGGAAGCGGCTGGCCGGGCCTCCTCGCTCGGTCTTCGTCCACCAGTCTCTCCCCGCAGACTATTACGACCAAAAACAGCGCATACTGAAGGACCACGTCTTCTGCACCAACCAGGTTATCACTTCCAAGTACACCGTCATAACATTTTTGCCGCGTAATCTGCTGGAGCAGTTTCGGAGGATAGCCAATGTGTGAGTTGACGCCCTTCTCTCATCAAACCCCTCCCATTTCTTTCCTCCACCTTCTGCGGTGTAATTCTCCTGCGTACTCCAATGCGTTCATCGCCTCGTTGTGATGCATGTCAGGGAAATCAGGGATAACACACGCCTCCTGTTCATTCTTCCCTGATCACGTGCCGTGGGACGATGCGTTTTCGCAGCGCGGCGTGCATGAAACGTTCAGCGGAATACCGAATCATTCAATATCTCGTTGCGTGATATTGACGGGCGCTGACCCTGCATTTCTGTAGCTTCTTCCTGGCTATCGCTATCCTGCAATTCTTCTCAATATTTTCCACCGTCTCTCCGGGTCTCGTTATCCTCCCCTTGCTTGTTGTTCTCGCTATCACCGCCGTCAAGGATGGCTACGAAGACATCAAACGGCATCAGTCTGACCGGGCTGTCAACTACTCCGTCACCCGCGTACTCGCTGGCGAGGAGTGGGTAAATCCGAATCCAATGGAACCCAAGAGCAAGACTTTTGTGAAAGGTTTCAAACCGCGCTTCCGTCGCAAGAAAGGAGCCAAGAAGACCAAGGGTCAGTCTGCAGGAGAGGTCGAGATGCTGGAGGCAGGCGCCCCGCCGGAGGGCATTCCCACGGATCCCAACTATGAGGACGTCAGCGGGATCGAGTACGACGATGGGGAGGTAGTGGAGGGGACGGAAGCACATCACATACTGTTGGGAGAGGGCGGTTTGCTGCACCGACACCACTCGAGCACGCGGCCGCATTGGAGGCTCACTACCTGGGAGGACATGAAAGTTGGTGACTTTGTCAAGATCATGAACAACGAGTCGATCCCCGCCGACGTGCTCATCTGTGCTACATCGGAAGAGGAGAACGTCGCATTCATCGAGACGAAGAACCTGGATGGCGAGACGAATTTGAAGTCGAGGAGCGCCGTACCCCAACTCACGCATCTCAGGACAGCTAGAGCGTGCTCGGACCTCGACAACACCTTCAGGATCGACGGCGACCGACCCGACACGAACTTGTACAAGTTGAATGCCGCTTTGGTTTTGGACCAGGAGGACAAGTACCCCATCGACATGCAGCAAGTTCTACTTCGCGGCACTGTGTTGCGCAACACCGATTGGGTTATCGGCGTCGTCATGTACACCGGAGAAGACACTAAGATCGTCATGAACTCTGGTGACACCCCTAGCAAGCGCAGCAAGGTCGAACGGCAGATGAATCCTCAGGTGTAAGTTGTCAGCCAATGTTTTGCAATCTTTCCATTGCTGACCTTGCACAGGTTTATCAACTTGATCATCTTGGCCGCCATGGCTATCGTGTGTGGTATCGTCGACGCTGTTCTCGAGCAACGGTACTTCTCGCAGAATGCCCCTTGGGAATTCAGAGCGACACAAGATGACGACAACCCTCATATCAACGGTCTCATTACTGCGATCTATGCGCTGATCACCTTCCAGAACATTGTCCCCATTTCGCTGTACATATCCATCGAAGGTGTCCGCACGGTTCAGGCGCTTTTCATCTACTTCGATCGCGAAATGTTCTACGCCAAGACGGACCAGCCTACGTTGGCTCGCAGCTGGAACTTGTCCGATGACCTAGGTCAGATAGAGTACATCTTCTCTGACAAGACGGGCACCCTTACCCAGAACGCCATGGTTTTCCGTGAGTGCTCCATCGGCGGCAAGGCATACAGGGGTGATCCGCCCCCGGATGAAGACGAGGAAATCACGAAGATTGAAGAAGTCGATATCTCCGTCGAACATCTGACCAAGGACAAGGATTCCCCCGGTCCTGACTCCGCCTCGAGCTCCCGACCGTCCTCGGGCGGTGAAGGTTCGCATCCGTCCGTGGACAAGCTGGCCGTACCCGACCCGAAAGAAGCCACGACGGTCAAACTGTCCAACGGCGTCCTGCAGCACTTCCGCGATTCGGAGCTGAAGGCGGACATTGACGACGCCTCGGGCGAGAACGCGAGCAACTCGGCGCACGCACGGAACTTGAACGGCTTCTGGCAGACGTTGGCGCTTTGCCATACGGTGTTGACGTCCGTGGATCGGGAAACCGGTGAGCTTGAGTACAAGGCCCAGTCCCCCGACGAGGCGGCGCTCGTACAAGCTGCTGCGGACGTCGGGTTCATCTTCCGCGGGCGCGACCGCGACGTCCTGTCGCTCTCCACGCCGTTCTCGGACTCGATTGAGCAGTTCGAGCTCCTTAATGTCCTGGAGTTCAACTCGACGAGGAAGCGGATGAGCGTGGTTATTCGGAAGCTTGGGGACGACGATAAGCGGATCTTCTTGTTAACGAAGGGCGCGGACAACGTCATCTTTGAGAGGCTCATTCGTGGTGGCGATGAGATGAAGAAGGCGACAGAGGATCACCTGGCGGAGTTTGCGAGCGACGGGTTGAGGACGCTGACTTTGGCTTTCCGTGTCGTACCAGGTACGATTTCGTCTCATTTCTTCGTTCCTCCTATCTTCACAACTAATGCCTTGACTATTTAGACGAGGAGTATCATGAATGGGCTAAGCGTTACGCCGAGGCTTCCGTTTCTCTGGATAACCGTGAAGAGCAGATTTTCGCCATCTCTGCCGAACTGGAACACGATTTACGACTCCTTGGTGCTACTGCCATTGAGGATCGTCTCCAAGACGGCGTGCCCGAGACCATCGCTGACCTCAAGATCGCCGGTATCAAGATCTGGGTCGCTACAGGTGATAAGTTGGAGACTGCCATTGGTGAGTACATGCGCCGAATTTGGACTACGACAGTGACTGACTCGCACGGTTGTAGCTATCGGACACAGTACGAACCTCATCGGCCGCGAAGACAACATCATCATTATTCGCGGTGGCGACGACAACTCCCGCCCTGTGTACTCGCAGCTGCTTGGTGCCGTCGAAGAGTTCTTCCCCGAGAGCGGTATCCTCAAAGAGGCCGGTATCCATGAGAACATGCAGACAGTGTCGAACCCGCATGGGCAGTATCCGCTTCAGCGTGTCAATACTGGCGTCACGGATATCGTTGGTAGGGATAATGGTAACCGGCCTGGTGGAACTGTTCTGGTCGTCGACGGTGCCGCCCTCGGATATGTGAGTTCGCCTCTGTTACCGTGCATATCTCGTTCATACTGACTGTGATCTATGGCAGGCTCTGGCCGACGAGCAACACAAGCATCTGCTCCTGAAGCTGGCCACTCAGTGCGAGGCCGTCATCTGCTGCCGTGTCTCCCCACTACAGAAGGCCCTCATCGTTAAACTCGTCAAGGACGGTCTCGGAAGCATGACGCTCGCGATCGGCGACGGCGCGAACGACGTCAGTATGATCCAGGCTGCGCATGTCGGTGTCGGTATCTCGGGTGCAGAGGGTCTGCAGGCTGTCAACTCGTCAGATTATGCGATCGCGCAGGTGCGTATTTATTGTTTGCTCGCGAGGATTGGAAGCCGTGCTGATGTTCGTTGATTTTAGTTCCGCTTCTTGAAGAGGTTATTGCTCGTCCATGGTCATTGGTCGTATAGCAGGAATGGAAACATGTGAGTCTACGCCGCATATATGGTAGTCAGAAGATCAAGAGCTGAACCATTTGCTTTCTTAGGATCGTCAACTTCTTCTACAAGAACATCGTGTGTATCGGTGTACTCTGGTGGTTCCAGATCTACTGTGCCTGGAGTTCCCAGTAGTAAGTTCTCGTATTGCCACCTTCCTCGTGTTCGTCCGCTTATGCTGTACACAGCGTCTTCGAGTACACCTACCTCCTGTTCTGGAACTCGTTCTGGACGATCGCTCCTGTCGTTGTCATGGGTCTGTTCGATCGTAACGTCGGTGAGTACTCACCTGGCATCGACTGTATGATTCTTGCTGAATGTAGTGGTTTCAGATGACCACGTCTTGATGGCTCTTCCTGAGTTATACCGTCACTCGCGACAGGGAGAATATTTCACTATGAGGTTATTCGTTATCTACATGACTGAGGGATTGTATCAGGTACGTTATCTTTTCCTTGAAGTCGTGGGCAAACACTTATGGGTACTCAGGCCACCGTCATCTTCTTCTTCCTGCTCTACACGTACTTCACAAATACTACTCGCACGGATGGCTACAATACCTACATTTACGAGGGATCAACGGTATGTCTATTATCTATGCTCGTGTTTGAACGTATTCCGACTCTGCATCTGTTTGTAGACTATGGCTATTGCTGCTGCGATGGTTGCTACTCTGTTTGTCGGCATCAACATCTCGACTTGGACTAGTTGGGTGTTCTGGGCTCTCGGGATTGAAATCGCGTTCATATGGGTCTACACTGTACGTGTATGCTGTCAGTATTCATCATTAACGTTTCTAACTTGACGAACAGGCTGTCTACTCGGCGATTACCCCCAGTTGGTTCACTACCCCCATCTACGGCAACAACCACTACCTGTTCTTGTCGGCGTACTTCTGGTTGGGCATCCTCTTCGTCATTCCTCTCGCTCTCATGCCGCGCGTCGCTGCCAAGGTGTACAAGTTCATCTTCTTCCCGTCTGACATCGACCGGGTGCGGTACCTCCACAAGCTCGATCCCAACCGCGACTTTACGCGCGATCAGCAGAACGGTGGGCTCAAGAACCTCCAGCGGTCGCCGAGCAGCATACGTCGCCAACGCACGTCCTTTGTCGGCAGTCGGACAGATATGTCTACTGGTATGCGATCCGTCAGCCATGGCTTTGACTTCGCCCAAGAAGACAGTGGCCCTGCGCTGAGGCGACTGCAAAGCAACTTGTCGGAGCGGAACATTGAGCGACAGCCGACGAAGCGGAGACGAATGCATGCCTCGTCGCTCGTACCGCACTTCTCGTTACCGCGATCTATTCGGCGAAAGAAGCCACCAATGTCATCGCCGTTGCGGGACGAGCTGGTGAACCACGACGACGAGGGGCACCCGCCTGCGTCACCAAATTCGTCGCAATGATCCGCATCTGCAATGGCAATGAATGTTGATCTGATGTACCCCTTCCTCACCCGCTCACTCTGTTGTCGGTCATCCACGATTCACGAACACATGTTTTTACGTTAGATGCCTACCCCCTTCTACCCTTAATTCCCTTTGCTTCCATGTTGTTTTACTACCTACTTTTTTCGTCTTTTATTACATCCTATCTTCACAATTTCCTACCACCCGCATCGTGGCCCGCTCCTTCTCCCCCGCCCGCCTGCCTGCTCATCTACTACTATCCTCACGTTCGCATTCTCTCCACACACACACCCTAACTCCTGTATCCACCTATGCCCACTATCCGTCTCTCGCTTCTCGTCTTCTAATTTTCCTCTCGCCCACATCTCACCTGTGTGTTCTTAGGATCGCGGATTCCGTAACGGCTTCTAATGAAATTTTGCTGGAACACTGGCTTCTTCTTGGATATCGATCCCCCACATATATCTATTTCCCGTACAGACACCTGTTCTTGTTGTACATCGTACTGTTACGCCGTACGTGCGCATATGTTCAGGTTCCCCTCCTTTCATTTTCGTTGCGCTTCGCTTTTTTGCGACCTCATCTGTGTCTATAACATGTTCCTCTTTCCCTTTCGTTATTTGGCATGTATGTATATATTTCTGTACAACGCAAAACAATTGTTTTTCCATCTCTTCTTCGGTTTGTTCTACTGTACATTAAATTTCTAACCCCCAAGCAGCTCTAACTGGTAGCACCCCTTCTAAACCTCCCCAACCCCAACGGCACCGAGAGAACGTAGATACCCCACAGCGGATTCGAGTCCCGACGGTGCCCACGTGAACGAACCGAACCGTCCTTCCCCTTGCTTCGTGTCTTCGTGTGAGTGGTCAAGACGAAAAGCCCGAGAACATCCGAATCCGACACGTCGGCGGAACAGGGCTTTTTCACAGTTCGGTGCCCAGCCTGTAAGAGAACACGCGGAAAAGGGGAAAGGAAGAAGCGTCAATTGCGCGGTTCTATACACAAAATAGAGAATAAAAAGATGGAAAGGCGGAGTGGAGTGTACGACAGCGAAACATAAGAGGCAGCATGCAGTGTGTGCGTGTGTGTGTTTACTTGTAGACGTATGGTAGAGTGAACGCGGCTACGAGCACGAGCACCGCAACGGCGACAGCGACATACGGCTGCGGCGACGACGTGATAGAAGAAGTCGGAGCAGACGACGACCGCATCGAGGCGCGTTTCGTCGATGGGGGAGCAGGAGGAGCGGGGGTGTAATGAGAGACTTGGACGTACCCGATGGACTTGAGACCGTGAACGCTGCAAACAACGTAAGTCAGGATTTAATTGAGGCGGGCAGGGACGCATGTGCAACGTACTAGTATCCTTGGATGTTGCGCGTGATCTCGTCTTCCAGGCCAAGGGGGACACCGTCGAGGGTCCAGGTGACCGCGGTGGAGTCGCTCGACTGGACAATCGTCGTGGTGAGGGTAGCGGAATGGCCTTACAAGCCCATCACGTTAGCTTATTGTAGTAAATGAGGCTAGGTGGGGAGTATTTACCCTCCGGCCAGGTTGGGCTTTGCAGTGCCCAAGTCTGGATGATCTCCTTCGGTGGCGACAGGAGGATGTACTTGCCCTTCACACCTCCTCCGAACAGGGAATACTCCGTATCGGCTTTAGCAGCGGACTACATCCAGCAAGTCAATCACTCAGACGAGATCATATGAAAGGACTGGAAGCTCACCTGAGCAGGAGCACGCGTCCATTGAGGTATCCTCTTCTCATCCGTCAAGATAGAGAACAAGTCGTCAGCAGAGGCCATGAACGTAGCGTCCACCTTGACGGTGGAGCTGTTCAGCTTAGCCGGAGCCTTCTTCGGAGCAGGTTTAGCGGGGGCAGCGGCAGCCTGAGCAGTTGAAGTCGACGTGGACGGGGCGGGAGTAGGGGCAGGTGTTCCGGTACGACTTGTTTGGGTACTGTTCACCTGGAGATCCTTGCCATGCGTGTCGACGAGGGCAGCGGCAAACTGGGTAAACTTGGCTTCGAGTAAGGCGGGCAGACGGGATCGGGCCAGTTTGTAGACTGCATCTACGGGGCCAGATGACGAGGTGGTGAGAGACCAGTCGTACTGACAAAGGTGAGTCGTGAGCAAGGCTTTTATCTGAAGAAGAGACAGAGACGTACGACATAATCCGAAAGACCATCCAAGGTGATCTCATGCGATACCTCAGGAATAGTCAGTTTGCCCTCGACAGCCGTACCATCGGACGCGGTGCCCTTCCACTTCAGCTCGACCTTGCAATCGTATATGGTGATGAGTCTGGTAAAACATGGTAGGTGTTGAAGATTGACGTGGAAGATATCCGGAGATGAGAGGGAGGATGTATATGAATTCCAATCTAGTCTCGTCTGGACAAAATCAGAGTACGCACTTGGACTTTCGCTGACCCAATTCGACATCTCCCTCCATGTAAGTCACTTCTGAAATCTCAGCTTGCTCCTCGCCATCGCCATCGACCGAGACGGTGACCAATTCGCGCTCAAACCATGACTTTGCCCATGGCGTCACATTTTTGTTCTTCCAGTGCCAGTTTGCAGTGGTCGGAGCCATGGGCTGCGGGATCGACGCCATCGTTGACAACACTAGACGACGTAGAGGAACAGAATATGAGAACGAGATGAGAGAAAAATCGAGGTTCAAGGCAAGAGGAAGAGGGAGGATTATGTATGCTGTCAGTCGGCGCGCTCTCCAGAACTTTCCACCGCTTTCCGACCGAGCACTCAGAGTCAGACGCGTCGATCGCCTTCGCTCTTCACCACGATGGACTGTCACTCTATTCTACACATTGATTTCTTTGCGTCTATATCTATCTGCAGGATACACTGCATGCAACGCGGAAACATGGATACATATGTACAGCTCAAGACTCTTCAAATCTGTTCTCGCGCCAATTCATGCAAAATGTACCATCCGGACTTTCTTCAATGGCGGTGGATCTGGTAGTGACTCCGGGACTGCTTCTCGTTGATCCAACTTTCTAGGCTCGACAAGCGGGATCTCAATCGACGCGTTCGATATCGACACCGCTCCAGTTGTGGGTATAGGCAAGAAAGTGGGATTCTGTCATATTCGGTCAGCGAGCACATCCGGCCAATCCTGCTCAGAGGTGACTTACGGCGATGAAATCCCTCATGGTGTGGTCGTCAGCGACGGCCTTTGTGTGTTTCGGAGCGTCTTCGCTATCTCCCTTCTGCCTTTGCGAAAGCATGAGCTCTTCAAACGTTGAGCGGATGGCCAATGTCTTGACTGGATGACACCGTGGGTGAATTATAAAGACAGTCTAATCAATGAGACTGTTACTCACCTTGAACAGGCTTCGTTTGTCCTATACGATGCACTCGCTAAAATTCAACGCGAATTAGCTGCGTCTTGAGGTCTCGACACACACGTATATCACGGACCTTGATGGCCTGCGTCTCAACATCTGCCTGCCATACGGGCTCGCAGAATATAACGCGACTCGCAGTGATGAGATTCCTGTGGGTAAGTCGTCAGCTGTTATATCTCTGTTCAAGTATCGAATGATGGCTTACAGTCCACGCGCGCCGTGCTTCAGCTCCATCAAGAATATTCTATAGAGGTCTGATGTTTCGAACGTCGTGACGTTTTGCTCCCTCTCTCTGAGCGGGACTTTCGACGTGAAGATCAACGACTTGACTTTGAGGAGTTCCAGAGATTCGGCGATGTACGCCAACGTTAGCGGGGACTTTGAGAAGATGAGGATCTTGTCCTCCTTTGCATGTGTCATGACCTGCGACACCCTCAGCATGGACCTCTTGTTGCGAGCTATAAGCAGACTGACCTCTTTCAATATATAATTCAGCTTCGAAGACGTCGAGTTTCGTATGACTGGACCAGGCTGAGATCTGTCAAGCAGGTCCACCAGCTCTTCCTTTGGGGCTTTCACCAGCCATTCTGGTGTGCAAAAAACCAGGGAGTCTTCAGATGATGAGACTCTTGGGGGTATCTTCTCAGCCCAGCCACCTTCACCAGTGAATGTTGGAGGGATGCCAGCCACTTGATGGTAGACAAAGATATGCTGATTCAGGGCCTTCCAGATAGAGTTGGCCATGGCATCTTCACTATGAATAGTTGAGCATGAGCTGAGGACTTCAGAAGGTGGAGCTGTGGCAACTCACATCACAGATATGGCTTGATCCAGAAGTGCCTGATCCTGGGTGGAGACCCAATCACTTGTCTGAGCTTTCTCCTTGTATGTATCCTTTCTTGCAAACAGTTCATTGATATTCATCAAATCTTCATCTCTATGCCAGAACATAGCTCTGCCAAGAGTTGGTGAGCTCATGAAGAACCATGAATAGAGAGACTCAGATACTTACTGAGACATGTTTTCAATAGTTTGCAAAAGATGACCTCTATTCTGAAGACAAATCAGTCAGTAGAAATGGATAACTGTGGGTAATCACATACTCTGGAATTGAAGAGATAGTCCTATGGATAGTGTGAGCAATTCAAGGATAGGGATTTGTGAGACAAATGTCACATACTATGTCCTTTCTTTCTGAATCAACTGCATTGATGGTGATAGCTGCCTGCAACATGTTGTAGCTTCTCACCCCATACTCCTCCAGATCTAGCAGAACAGTCTCATGTTTCATCACAGGCAAGAGGATATCTGCCTCAACATCATCACTCCTGCGAGCAATCAATGTCAACAAAATAGTTTACCAAGGTTAAGAATTATTGAAGCTTACCTATGTCTGATCATGACCATGTTCATGACCTGCTTCAGTACCTGAATGGAACCAGGCCTAGGACCTGCACTGTCCAGTAAGGGTGCTATCACATGAGTGGTGAACATCTTGGAGTCAGATGCAAAAGGATCAATCTCAAGAAAATGGGTCATCATGTTGGCAAGCTTCTTCATGTCTTCTCTATCAGCTGGAGTCCAAGCTTGAGAGGTGAGGGAGAAGCTGGAGTCAACAGATGGGTCTGGATACTGAAGCTGTTCAAGAATGGATCAGTCCAGGATTTCACACTGAGGGCTTTCAAAGGATGGAGTTACCTGATCAATAGCAGGTTCATCTGGGTACTGCAGCTCTGACTGAGTGCCATCTCCAAACTTCAACCCCATGAGGTTAGCTGCAGAGAATAATCAGAGTGATGCTAAACCACCAGAACAAAGGCACATACTAGTAGGAGTGCCAGTGACAAGCCACTTCCTCTCTACACTCAACATCTTTGCAAATGAGGTCAGGTTCCCAGTGATGTTAGAAGACACATGGCCTTCATCAACCACAAGTCTTTTCCATCTAATATGTAGAAGAGGTGAGAGGGCTGACTGAGTATGACACTGACAGTCAGGGACTCTGATCTTGGGATGGATAGAGGGGCATTTGCAGATAGTCCATTTCTGCTGCTGGGAAGCCTTGCCTTTTGATGCCTCAGCAGAGAACCCTAGAACGAAACATCAACAGAAGGACGACAATGGAGCCATACAAACTTACTGGAATGGCTCATAAGGATGATCTGGATGCAAAATGAGTTTCTGTTCACGCACACGCACACTGCACACACAAAAACACTGGCACTCACATCATAAGACTTCGCCAAAACGACTCCTGCAGGCAAAGGTGCACTGTCTCGGACCATCAAACAGCGAAACGAGTCGTCGCAATGCTTATAGATCTCATTCTGCCACTGGTTCAACAAATTGGAGGGAACCACCACCAGAGTCGCCGCGCTGATGAACAATTTCTGAGGAGTCGGCTCCGTTCTCCGCCTCTGGCCACTGGCACGTCCTGAAGAGAATACCGTAGCGTCGGCGTCATAGTGGAAATAGAAAGGAACATTTCGGGTTAGAGCGAGAGCGAGCTGTTGGTCGGGGATGGCATCTTGGAATTGTTGGATACTGAGACCGATAGGCTGGGTCGTGCAGTATTGTATCAAGAATTCGCGCAGGGAGGGTATGAACGGAGAGGGTGGAGTACGGACATTGCCTAGTTGGCGAGCGCAGACGTCGTCGGTGAGCGAGAAAGCCCGGAGAGACAGAGGTGTGAGTACTGCGCAGTCACTTAGTGGAGATACCTCTGGCTTCGGAAGTTGGTGTAGCGTGGCGTGGATGAGAGCCAAGACCATGACGGTCTTCCCGGTCCCTGAAGTACAGGTCAGCGAGAGCTCGACAGATAGGAACATCGCAAATGGATCGCTACCAAGTTCCTCACAAAGCATGCCGCCCTTGCTCGACGGAACAATAGGCTGTGTGCTCAAAATCTCCAGTGTTCCGGGCTGCAGATAGTACTGGTGCGAGCCGTCGACGCCATGGACCGGGATGTAAAGCGGATTGGGGACCGCATGCTGCTTGAGCTCGCGACATATCATCGCCTCCACGGATCGGCATTGGTAAGGATACAGGGTGGTTCGCATCCCGAGGAGCCGGCCGTCGTTCAACAGGTCGTTCAGCTGAATGGGAGGATCAACTGGGTTTGGCGAGTCTAAAGTACTGTAGAGTTCTGCCATGGTGCTATTATCCTATTGCCATACCAGTCAAAACAAGGCTCTGTGAATCACAAGTGTAGACGTAGATTCACTTACCACGTCGTTAGTGAGGAACGGCTCCGACAAGAGTCTTGACGGATGACATAGATCACCATCCCACTCTTGCCGATTCCGAGAAACACAAGCTAAAAGAGCATGCAGCTGTTTACGCGCCATAGGTAAGACCTTCTGCTCTCTTACATGGACGCGCAGCCGACCTCCAACGTTCGGGAGGTCGTACGGAATCAGATAGATCCGAACAAGTATCCGTAGCAAACCGGGACCGCCCAGCACGACTTGCGCTGCTGCGCACTGAATGGCGACGAACTCGTGTTTGACGAGGAAGAAGATGGCTTGAAGGAAGAATGCCGCATCTTGGACGTCTGCGAATTGAGCGAGTTCGGCATGCGTAGCGGAGAGTCTGCCTACTGGCAGGCCTGTGACGCCTGGGGCGACGCGGAGGCTGACAGTGCCGGCAGGGAGCAGAGAATGGATCCTTGAAGTTGAGTGAACGTTAGTGAGGAGTATGGGCGTATCCTGATACTTGAGCTAAACAACTACTCACTGCGCTGCGAAACATTGCGGGGCAACTTCGGCGTCGTCGAAAATAGCCGCTGTCGATGTCGATGTTGCCATTCTCCGAGTCTACGTGTCAGTAGTAAGAGTCGATGTCGGTAAAAAAGAATGTGAGAAGACAGAGCATTCGTGGCAGAAATAAACTGACCTACAGTTAAGAATACAATGGGTTCAAGCAATCTTTTCACATAGGTCTCCCAACCCACTATGGATCTCCCTTCTAACAGTTTGCCCTATAGGCACCGCAGTGGATCCACGATCAGACGTAATTCAGAGCAGAAGGATACGCCGAGAGCCTCTGATGATGAGAAGCAGTACAGTGCTAAAGAGGGTGAGTAGGTTCGCAAATTACTCAATCCACGCTGGAGACGGTCGCGGTCAAAAAGCTGGTTTCGATTTAGCGCTGGTAGTTGTGGACCTCACTAGTGTTGCCGCAAACAGCTCCTTGCTTCTCACAACATCTGCTGTTTATTCTGTACAGCGACGCGATATTTTGACTCGTACATGATGAGTCATACATGGGAGAAAAAACCCACGCAACTGAGGAGAAGTAATATACAAGAACTACATGGTCAATCCGAGTAGTCAGAGTAGTCGTCGTCCCAGACCGGATATCTGTCGAGATACACATACGCGCGCAATGCAGACATTTTGAGCACTCGCCTCTTCCAGAGACGTGGAAGATGCTCGTGCGCGAAATCCTCTGTACCAGTATAGCTCGCAGGTGCCTCCCTTAGGTGCGGAAGCAGCGTTGCCAGCACCGTCTGAACACGGGAGAAGAAGACTACTTCCATTTTCACGTCTCTCTCCTTCGCGATGCGTGCGTCTATGCGATTCAAGTCATGCTTGATGTTGTCGGCGTTCTTGACTCCAAGGACACCGTTTGAGTCAAAGATGAGTTCAAGCTCGATTTTGATCCTGAACTTCATCGGCTCGATGATGGAAAGAGTGCCCAGCGTGCGTGCGAGATACTGGACTTTCCGGATATTGAGATCGGGCCTTCTCGAGTTGAGTTTCAAGTGCAGGACGACAAGACGATGACAGCCCGAAAGGTCCAGATGATGTTCTGGGTATGACAGTCATCAGTGATCATTGCAAACAAAGAGACATGCATGATATGCACCAAAATGTTCAGATGGTTGGGTCCGAATCCTGAGACTAGCTGCGTTTTTCCCGAAGTCTCGGACGAAGGCGCACAACGATAAACCACCACAGTGTAGATGGAGAATCCCGTTCTCGCGTAGACGAACACATGGCAGCAATGTGAGACGAACAGGCTCCTCGAGCGGGTGGAATACGTCTTCGAAATGAAGCATGTGGACGACGAGTGGTAAGGGCAGCGTCGGCGCAGGGTGAGAAGTGTCCTTGTGATCTCGTATCGCTCTCATTTTGAGGTGGTGCACCTCGGAGAAGAGACCGAAGAATTTTGCGAGCAGGTCGTCCGACCCAGCGGGTCGCAGAAACTGGACTTCCCTAAGCCCAAGGTATTGAAGGCTCCGCGGTTTCACGTCGTCCTCTGAGTCATCGGAGGCACCCTGATCAAAAGCTACATCATGAAGGGACAAGGAGCGCAAGGCAAGTAACTTTGCGAGTAGCTGGTTGATTTGAACCATGCTGAGATCGCGCTCGTCGTCTCCGTGGGGTGAGATACTCAAGCTCTTGATGTTGGCGGTCAAGGTTTGGAGAGGATTGTCGAGTAGCGCAAAAAAACCAGGGAGATCGCGCGTATCAACATCAACTTGCCGCCAGACATTGCGTCTGGTCGCGCGGCACCAGGAGCGAGACACTAACGCACATGCGAGCAAGTGCCGTTCATCATTGTATGTGTTCCATCCTGTGGGATCTATGGGAGCGAATTTGAATACGAGGTCCACGAGCTCTTGCGGCAGTGCGTTCATCTGAATTGCATGGATGTCAGCATCTGGTCAGCTCGACTAGAAATCGCGTCGGGCACGCACCTGAATCACTTGAAACCCGCCAATGCTATGATAGACTCTGGATAGACTTGGTGATCGACGTCGTGGTGGTATCTGTGAGAGTAAGAAGCGCCTGCTGTAGCGCTGCGAGTCTGAAAGAAACATTCGTGTGCTGGCCACCAATCTTGAACTCCGACGACGGCCACATCGTTCCAGTCTCTCCTGCTCCGTGCCATGATCACCCTCGACGACGAGGGATTCACAGACAACGACGTCGAAGCGATGCGGAGGGCAACGAGAAGCAGCAGGCAAGACCTGTTGCTCGGTATGATGTCCGTTCGCGAACGTGAAGGTATGTAACAACAATATTCAAGTCTACGAGGGACCGACGTTGACCGTTTTCTCGTCGTCAGATCTCGTGTATGAATTGCTCAAGTCGTTACCTCGCTCGAGTGTTGCGACAGTCCAGCGGAACATTGTGCCGCTGCTGCAACTGGACGTTGTCGGGGTGAATACAGCATTGGTCTCACTCTTCAGACTGTATCTCATACCAGACTTACAGCTCCTACCTGACGAAGTCGCGCTCCAAGTCTACTCTTACCTCCCATGGCAGTCTCTCGTCGCGTGCTCGCTCGTGAGCAGGCGCTGGAACTTCCTCGTTAGCGACCAACTTCTCTGGCGGCGGCTGTGCGCGGAGAAGAAGTGGGAATGGCGGAACAAGCCACGATTGCCCAGCTTCGACTTACAGCCCCACATGGAGGTCGACTCGGACGACGAGGGGATGGGAGACGAGGAAGAAGCGGACGATGACGATGATACGATCGAGGACCTGCTACACGACAATATGTACGACGACTCCGGGTTCATGTCCATGTTCACCGACTCCAGCTACGCATCGTCGTCAAGCCATTCAGGACATGTCTCCCTCCCGCCATCAGTTCACTCCCGTCAACTCCGTAACCGCATGCGACATTCTGCTCCCTCCACTCTCCCATCGTCTCGAAATCTGGAACCAGACTACAAGCTGCTGTTCCAGACGCACATACGTCTGCAGGCACGTATCCGCAACGGCACTTACAACTTGACATACCTGCAAACGCGTGGGTCGCCCCAGGACGGCCATACCAGCACCATATACTGTCTTCAGATGTATACCTATCCCGACACTGGCCAACAAGTGCTGTTCACTGGGTCCAAGGACAAGTCAATACGAGAGTGGGACCTGGCGACGGGGAAGATGATTCGTGTCTTTGAAGGTATACACCAGGGCAGCGTGCTCAGTATCTGCGTGCATAACGGCTGGCTAGCAAGTGGAGGGAGTGATCGGCGGGTGATTGTGTGGAATTTGGCGGAGGACGAGTTGGTGAAGGTATTGACGGACCACGAAGATAGCGTTCTTTGCGTTAGATTCGACGATCATCGGATAGTGACTTGTTCGAAAGGTGAGCATCTCATAAGTTCTGCATTCTCACTCTCACTTACGCAAGTGCAGACCGCACTATGCGAATATACTCGATGCCGAATTTGAAGTTACGGCACGTCTTGCAAGAACATCGTGCTGCCGTGAACGCAGTCTCAATCTCTGGAGACTACATCGTATCTGCTTCTGGGGATCGTTCCATGCGTCTTTGGGATGCCAACAACGGGAAGCTCCTGCATACTTTTGTAGATCATCACGGTAGAGGGTGCGTGTCCTATTTGAACTCGAATGAAGGCACGCTTACTTTTGTCGTAGCATTGCCTCTATTGACTTCAAGCCTCCTTACGTCCTATCCGGGTCCTCCGACAAACACCTCCGGCTTCTTGATATCACCACCTCCCAAGGCTGGTGCACCTCTCCCGACGCCGATCCCAGTCACCGCACACCAACCCTCACCGCTGGCGGCATGTGCGAGGCATGTGGGAGTGCCGTGGTCTCCTCCCCACCGCAACAGTCCGCGCTCCGTAGGAGAGCACATCAAGAGCTAGTGCGGAGCGTGTGTCTGAATAGCGAGTTCGTCGTTAGTGGTAGCTATGACTTCACGGTGAAGGTGTGGGACCGACCGACGGGTGCACTCGTTGCGGATTTGACGGGCGGACATACTGGGCGGGTTTTCTGTGTTGGCTTCGACCATACCAAGGTGAGCTCTCGGGAGTTCTGAGCTAAACGTCTACTTACGTTCGACGTTCTCTAGATTATTTCATGTGGAGAGGATCAGGTGAGTTACTCGTGTGCATTTGCCTCCATGGATGTGTGCTTATTTACTCACCTTCAACAGCGCATTTGTATTTGGGACTTTTCTCGTGGAATCGACACTTCGTTCGTTGCATTGTAGTCGATACGGAAATAAAACATTGCTTATCACAAGGCTTGGTTCGACTAATGCTGGCACGAGTGGTAGACCCTCGCCCCGGCAGTATGTATTACCATCTATCCGACCCAGGGAATATAGCTTGCGTATCACCGACATCCACAGGCTCCCCATCCCCAATCGTATCCTCGTATCCTTCCGCCCCTCCCTCACCCGTCCCACCCATCTCAGCGGGCAACGCCTCTCCATACCGTTCATCATCATCCTCCGGCGACACCACATCACCATAATCTGTATTCTCTCCACCGAAGTTGCTCTCCTCCGCTACCTCCTCTCGAGTTGTGGGGTCATTCAGGCCCGCGTCGCGGTCGCGGTCTGCATGGATCGCACCCGCATCGACGTCAGCGTGCCGACCAACGTGGTCGCCTGCGTCGAAGTCGCCGTATTCGCGTGTCGGGTCGGTTTCGAGTGCTGTGGAGTCTTTGGAGGGCGCAGAGTGGTAGCTGGTGTCCTGTACGCGTCCTACTGTGGGTATGATTGCGGGTTCCGCCAGAGTGCGCGCGCCTGAGCTATCTAGGACGCGGCGCCAAGGAACAGATGAGACTCACTTGTGTCTGATCTTTCAGTTTGTGAGTTGCTAATTTGTGACATGTTCGAAACCGCGTTGACGAGTTATAGGGAGAGAGAGGGAGAAACAAATAAAACCGCGGTGTATGACGTCATAGACGCCCATTTCTCCTGCCAGGAATCGGACGGTGGACCCTCCAGGCTCGGTCGAATAAAGTATTTGGGACTTGCCAAGAACACACGAGGTATAGTATTATTGGATTGTAGGCACTCAAGATACGATTCCGCGTTCTCGACCAGAACAGGGTATCCGCGACGCCAACTCCTATGTCGAGTTGCTATATAACGCCGTTTGACTCTGATGCTTCTACCACCATGCCGTCCGTGGACTCAACAATTAGACCCGCCGAATGCTCAGTGGACATTGGTGTTCAATCTTCGTCTGACTATCGCTTGGCTTTGGAGTATCTGACAGTGACCGCCAAGGTATGTGCGTTCAGTTGATAACATATACAACGTGCGCTAAGCAACCGCAGGCTCGAGGCAATGTAGTTGGCTCGATCAAAGGCCTCATCCTTTATCCCCATGGATGCCGTAGACTTGATGAACATGGGGTAGAACATGTCATGTCATCGGTGGAATTTTCACCAGACAGAAAAAGCCACTGGCCATCTTCCTGCCAGTGGTCGAAAATATTTGACAAGCACGGTTTCGTCAAGACCAAACTCGTCGAGCATCCACATCATAAGGGGTCTGGCTGCTGGGGCAGGGAGTTGGACAAAGGGTCCCTGATCCTTCTTGACACCGTTCGTGTCCCTCCTGAAGTCTGCTCTTTGATATCTTTCCAGCAGCTCGTTCTCATTTTCCTTTTAGTATAGACGCGTTGGCATCTGTAGCTTGATGGTTCAAAAGCTGTTGGAATCTGACCGTTTCGGACCAGCGGACTTTCTGGTCGCGAACGAGTTGCTCGAGCACGACCCTGAGACGAACCTATCTGAGAAGGAACAACGTATCAGCCAGATTGCTTTCCTTCATCGCGTCAGTTGTGTTTCCTTGCGATCATTCTACATCCTCATTCCTGTTCTTTAGAACCACTTCCGCCGGATTGGCAGGACATCCTGCATGATCTGCTCTTTCGACTCTAACCATCCCTCTCGTCATTTGTCACCCGATAATGAACCAGGCAGCAACGAAACACTCTATCTAGTGGGTGCGCCGGACAAATCTGAGCAGCTGTTCTTGATGAAGATCCTGCATGCCGAGATGGTCACCAGCGAGTCCGAGATGCACACCCTTCACAACGCAATCAGGCACTACACCCTCAAAGGTGCCCTCAAAGACAGACAAATGAAGCCCATCGACGTATCTATCAGAGAATGCTGCTCTCGTAACCCTGCCAAACTTCACGAGCAAGATCACAGAGGCCTCACGCCGCTTCATACTGCGGCGATGTACAGCGACTTGCTCTCTGTCAAGACCTTGCTCGAGCTCGGCGCCCGTGAGGACTTGACTAAGAGAGACAACACGGACGGGATGACGCCGTATGAGTTCATCGCGGAGATCATGGGGCGACAAAGGCGACAGGAAGAGATGCGGCATGGACGATGGAGCGGCCACCCTGATCAGTCATTAGAGATCGCTTGGACCTTTGAGAAAGCGCAAAACGAAAACGTCGGCACTTTTCAGGAATACATCACGAAGAGAAAGTGGGGTTGTACCTGCGGAGCGTGCATAGATGGCTGGATGAGTCCTCGTATGCGATTCAGGATTGCGTGTACGTATATCCGATTTACGACTCGCCAGCTCAGATGTTGACGCTTTCGTGACTCGCAGGCCAAGGCGCGTCGCTCCACGACATGATGTCCCTTTCCCGGCCTTCCTTCCACCCAGGGCGCGCCACTGAAATGGATCTCGTGAATGGCATTGGTCTGGACTACATGCCTGCTCGCATTCGCAAAGACATCACTCGCGAGTTGTGGGAATCCTACCGAGACGTGGTTCAAGTCATATACCTTATCTGCTGCACCGAGGACCCGAGCATGGTACCCACCCCACTTATCGCTCTTCAGTCTGCGAACGTTATGGGCAACCCTAGGCCGTACATCGAGCAGGGCGCGAAGACCGAGTACGCCGTGGACTTGGTGGTGAGCGGCGCGAAGAACGAGAGCAAGTTGGTGGATAACGAGTTCGACGACAGTATGGCGGACCCCATCATGGGCGAGGCGCACGACAAATGGGTGGCGTTGCCTAAATGCGAGAACGAGTTGGACTTTGTTATGGTGAGGAGGAAGCTGGGGTTATCCGATAAGATGGGTCCGTATCACTAGGGCTTCTGTGTTTGTGTACTTCTGTCCCTTCCCTATATGTCATTTCAATATTATTGCAATTTCTGACAATCTCGAAGATTACAGGATCATGGCGCAGAATGCCTTTCGCTATTTGCACTGGCACCAGTCTGGCAGTCATAGCCAGGCAGGCAAAGGATTTTTCATAGGTTCGATGTTCGATGGATCACAAATTTGGACAACCTAAAATGCTCGTTCCCCAAGACACAACTTTTCGCGAACAAGGCTGAAGTTCAAATCATTCGTGCACGTCGGCAAGCTAGGATCGAAACCTGGTGGCATGTAATTACAACCCGACGCGTACTGCAGGTCCGCACTGCTCTCAACATACTTCATCACCCACTGTACCTTCCCTCCAACCTCGAAGAAGCACTTCGCTTTGGCACCAGCCAGAGCCTCGACGCGGGCAGGAGTGGGGATGTCGTTCGTGGTATCGCAGACTTTGATGAAGCCTTCGAATACGGCCATCAATGATTTCGCGAACTTCGACGTATTCATGGCCCTGTTTCGCACTGGATGTCCAGCTGGAATAAAATTACCCAGCACCATGCTAGTAATTGCAACGGATGGCTCCTCGGTCATGACCGCGGCCTCCCCTATAAGAAGAGGGAGAAGTGAGTACTCGAAAGGTCAGGATCCGGCGTTAAGGTAGACTCACCAGACAGACCATAACGCATTACAGGGGACAACCATCCTTCCGTGCATTGCGAACAAGTGCATGTCATCGTATCCATCTCGTCGTCGGTCGCTGGAAGTATGCTGCGTAACGCATGGAGACGAAGTCGGCGGGAGCGCCTCATGAACAGACAGGGAAAGACGTGCCTCGTGGGGTGGTGTAGAGAGGAGGAGGAGGAGGAGGAGGACCCTCTCGCGGTCTCACCGATATGTTATCCATTAGTCTAGAACCAGATGTGATGCGGGTTGTATGCAAACTTGATACGGAATATGTTGCAGGTGACACTAGTCTTGGAGAGAATGCAATGGCATGACCAATGTGTGGGAACCAGGAGCACCGCAGTACAATGACTGTAGATGCAGAAAACAGGGCAGGTTGTTTGCATAGTACGCACAGCGAACTGCGAGCCGGAACTCAGCTAGTATACCGCGAGCAGTCTAATTTATCTGGAACGTTTCGAGCCCAATCCCCTGTCGGAGCAAGCCGAAGTTGAGATCATTGGCGCACCTCGGTAACGCATCCCACTCCTCATCCCATCCGTCGCGTGACTCGGACCAGTTGTCCATACTACCCTCTTCCGCGTTACCCTCTTCCGCAGTGCGCTCGATGTGTTCCATCACATGGTACGCTTTCCCCCCGTTATGAAAGAAGAACCGAGCTTCGGGCCTCGCGAGCGCCGCGACATGAACTGCGTTGGGCACGAGGTTCGGGGCTTCGCAGGCGCGTATAAATCCCGAGACGACGGCGGACAACGCGTCGACGAGCCGCTGCGTCAAGAGGATGCTCCGCAGGTGTGGCGGAAGACACTCAACGAAGACCACGCTTGTCTCCGGCTCCTGGTATATCATCTCGCGAATCACGCAGGCCTCCACTAAGATAAAGGTGACCAGACATGAGTTGAATTGCTCGGACTAGAACACACGACATTTAGGATACACTTACGCAGAAGCCCGGCTCGCATCCTCTTAGAAAACCACCCTCGGGTACACTGATTGCAAGTGCACCCATCCGAAGAGAAAACTATCTCGGCGGTCGCGTCATTGGCCGCTGGAAGCTTGCGTGAAGGATGCGCGGGGTCTTTGGCATACGCGAGGTAGTTTGTCTTGGCGAGACGGCGGAAACCAGACTGGATGATGGTGTTAGCGAGGGAAGAATCTGTGTATAAACGATGAACGAGCATGCGAGAGCTACATACCTTGCGATAGAACGATTCGAGCCTCGTGATGTCGGCTTCTCTCTGCGCATGACCAAGTGAAAATTCATTCTCAATGGGGAAAGGCAACAGCATAACGAAGTCTCTCTGTCCAACGTGTCGAGATTGGAGGAAATGTTGCAGCATACATGTCCCTAAGCCATGTCCACGATACGGCATAAAAATCATGAGTAATCTAAGTGCATTGCGAGAAACATACCTCATCTTTGACGGTGATCGTGTCCAAGTAGAACAGTAAGCCTTCGTTCACCTCTCCTCCGAAGCACCCAGTCCCTTTCTGCAGCTCGATGTGCTGCTTCAATAATCGCCCATTGGCGTTGCTGAAGAGAAGAGAAAATTTAAAGAGTTGCAGGGATTCGCAGTCCATTATATCGTGGAATTCGTTTTTGCACTTCTTGCGGTTAATACACACGCCTTTCATGGAGGCGACGAGACGAGAGTGGTCGCGCAATTGCACGTCGATTGTCGCATACTGCATGGCGTCCGACTCAGAATGGTCTTCAAGCTTGATAGTGACGACACAATCTTAGAGGGACACCAGGCTGGACATCGTAGTGGAGGAGGGGATGAAAGCCTGGGGCGAAGTATTCGTCCGAGTCACTTGCGTTACGTACATAAATCCGCCAGAGTAGCCTCGAGAGAGAACCCAAACCTTTGCTTAATAGCCAGCATCCAATCAACCTGAACGAGTTTGAAGTGGTTTGAAGTGTCACCCTATAAGTTTCTTATCTAGACGAAGACGAGAAATGTCAGGCTCAAATCAAATACCTTATATCAGTCGAAGCGTCGGCCACTTAACTAGGAGAGCACATAGGCAGAAATTGACGAGAATCATTACAGCCGCCTTCCGCTGTGTTGCTGCGCTATATGCACACCAGCAAGCATGAAACTTGTTTGGTAACAGCCGCATCGCAAAAACGACCATTGGATTAGAGGAGGTAAGGAGCGTAGAGTGACAAATAAACGAGACCGACGTATCAAATCAGAAAAGCGCGACAGCGCGAGCTCAAGAAAGGGCGGAGCTGGGTATGCGTTATACTCGACCAACACAAAGGGAAAACAACAACGAGCGACGAGCAAGACAGGAAGGGGAGGGCAAGGGAGACCTGGCAACGGTGCGCTGTCCATATCCAGTATCCAAATCCACGCGCAATAAGTGAGGGTATCAAGGAGGCGCAAGCAGCGTAGAGTAGGGGCTTTTGTGGCGGATAGTACCGACCACTTACGCCATGTTTGCGGCCGGGCGCGGGTTGGTCTGCTCCTTGAGGGCCAGAAGTTGTTTTGAGCGGAACGCCTCGTAGTGGATCTGGGCAGTCGTCTCGATGAGGTCTTGCAGGTGCGTTCTGTTTTGGAAGGTAAACGACCAGAAATGCAAGAGTACACGAGGAGAGACATACCTTGTCAGGAAGTTCCGAAGGTAGACGAACTCGCAGTGCTTCTCATCCTCGACGTTGACAACTCCCCATCGGTTCTTGCGGCCACGGACGGACTTGCCGTCAATGATGACATTGCGCTCGGAACCGACGATGGCGAACGGAATCATGTTCTGTACGCCATAATAAGTAAGGAACGTTGCTTTTGAGGGGAAAGGCAATGCTTACCCTGATGCTCTCATTGAGTTGGATTTCCTCATCATCGTTCTCCTCAGTGTCGAAAGGATAAAGGCGGATGTTGTGGTAGACCATCTCAGCCCGAATCTACCAACACGTCATTTAGTGCATCGTCCTTCAAGATGGGAATGCGAGAAACGCACCTTGAGCTTGAAAGCCTCCCTCTCCTCAAACGTCAAGCTGTCCGACTTGGCAATGACGGGCACCACATTGACGACCTCGCTGAGCTTCTTCATGACGATGATGTCAATTGCACGAAGTGAGTGGCCGGTGGGGTTGATGAAGAACAGACAGCAGTGAATGCGGGTGTCTTGGATGTGACGGTCACGCATGGCGGTCAGCTCCTTGCGGAGGTACGCGCTGTGCTGGTCCTTGATGTACTTGATGATGGGGTCCCAGCTGACGGGTGGCGATTAGTTTTGGGAAGCGAGCGAATGGGGGAATGCATGTTGTATCCAAATAGGAAGCTCGACTCACCAGTTCTCGTTGTTCACTTGGTCTCCGTACCCTGGCGTGTCAACGATGTTCAGGCGCAGCCTGACGCCATTTTCGGTGATAACTTCGGGCACGACATATCAATCAGCGACACGGGCAGTACTACGCAAGACAGCATGTGCTTACCGTGCGATACAGGGTGAATCTCCGTTGTTTGCCTGACAGGCTCATCCGACTCCAAACGTCCCTTCGAGTCGATCAAATGCGACGCAAAAATGGTATTAATCAGTGTCGACTTTCCCAATCCTGTTTGACCTATTTGTAAGGAGAGCAGCCAACGCAAGCAAAGAAAAGGACCATTTCGCGGTCAGATGCGTATTCAAGAGGCAGCATAAGGGGCTAGACGACGTACCAACGACGATCACGTTGAACTGGAAACCACGCTTCAAGAGCTTGTGCTCAATCTGCTGTGTGATGGTGTCGAAACCGACATAGGAGTTGGCGCGAATTTCCTCAGCGGGGGTGGCCATTTCAGTAGTTGGAGGACGTAAGGGACGGTGAGGAGGGATGAAACGAAAGCGTCGGTGGTGGACGTGGACGACGAGACACACTCTCACCCAAATACCAAATTTCGCTTCAAGCCCAATACAAACACACACTAACATCGCTTACAGTGCTTCTATGCTCACTTCAGACTCCGATTGTTACTCGCATACAAACATCAAATGTGGGCGCTACTAATACCCGAAGTGGCTTCGCCTTAGCCTCTGTTGATCTTGAACGACCTTGACGACGACGAGGAACTTGGATCTTGTATTGGGACCGTAGAAAGAGGATATCAAGCTGCGTGTTGAGGAGCCTAATGAGCCTGACGTGACTCACGACGCGTCGGAACACGGTATACGTTCTCCTACACGAGCAATTTTTCGAATACCATCGTTGACTCCCTAGCCACAGTGTATGTACCTCGACCATAAGATGATAATGTTGGCATGTATACCAGCTGCGAAATATCATCGTCGACACGTCTACTGGCCCGTAATTCCTGACATGACGACACTGAGACACGCGCCCCTATGCGTGTTAGGGATACTTCCGCTCTATATAACCGCGAACTTCTTCCCCTTTGTCTCCCCTCACTCCTCTTTCTCTACGCTCATCACCATGTCCAATCCTAAGCCAGTGAAAATCGAGGACTGCACCCTCACCATCAGCATCAAGGACCATTATGAAAGTGTCGGAATGCAGTTCGTTCGGGTCGACGTGGAATTCGCCACTGAAAAGGAAGCCAGGCTGAAGGCGAAGGCCGTCAATGCGGCAAAACTAAAGCCAGAACAGGCAACGTCGGATCCTTGGGACGACGAAGAAGACGAGCCAGAAGAGGAACGCATCCATTCCCTTGCTTACATGTCGGGTATCTGTGTCCACCGTCATTTGTGTCGAGGCGATTTCCTTTCTATCATGGACGAAGAGTCGAGCGAACTTAACGAGTTCTCTGTGAGACTGTTCGATAACAACGGGTTTCTCAAGCGTGAATTTATGGACAGCGACCATCACAAGGGTACTGGGTGCTTCGGGCGAGAAGTGAATAAAGGTGCCCTATTCTATCTGGATACTGTCAGCGTCGAACAAGAGGTGAGTGTTCCGCGAGATATTGCTGTCATGTCACTCAAGGGCCAATCTTTTCAGTATCGTGGCCAGGGACTTGGGACTTGGATGCTGGAACAGTTTCTCAAATCGAAGGATATCGGCCAGAAGGACTTCGTCATGTTATGGCCTATTCCCATCGAAGGCAGGGAGCACATGAATGACACGCAAGAGAAGCAAGCAATCAAGCGACTTGAGTCATTCTTTCACAAGGTGCGTTACTTCGGTGTTCTATGAGACTTTTTCTTTACGCATTATCCAGGCCGCCTTCCGCCGCGTTGGTAGAACTGTCTTTTTTGCCTATGCCAACGACCCAAATCACGCGTCGCGAAAACTCCCTGCATCGGATGACGTGGACTGCGACGCGCATAATGATCGTTCCGGCTTCGACAACATGACCGAGGAAGAAATGAATCCGCTCAGGCCGCGCGTAGCCAGGGCGCAACCGAATGTTGCCGCCAACCTCCCTCTCCACCATGCGATCGGTGCCAGTTCGGGAGGCGGATCCATTGGAGGAACATCCATCGACCGGTTCATCGTGAGCTACCACGCAACCAACCCTGGTGGTATCCACCAGCAGGACGACTCGGGTATGACGCCTCTTCATGTTGCTGCCGGCCTCATGAACAAGTTGGCTGTTGAGACGCTCTTGAAACCTGAGATCGCTGGTGCTGAGTCTGATCTCAATAGGCGGGACAATGTGAATGGCAAAACACCGCTTGAGGTCCTGGAGGCAAGCATGAGGAACAATGCGGAGTTCAAGGCGGTGATGCTGCAGAGGAGCAACGACCCGTATCCGGATGAAGGACTCCAGTGCGCGTATCTGTTGCGGAAGGCCATGGCCGAGCCAGTGGGTACCCTGGAGGAGTACGTGAAGATGAAGAGGTTCGGTTGTACTTGCAACAAGTGCACGGACGGATGGCTCAGCCCGAGGATGCGATATAGGCTGCTCTGTACGTTGACCGTCCATTTCTATGCCCATCGTCCATTTCTATGCCCATCACCTAATTCCGTGTCCAGGCACGTCTGAGCTCATCCACGACATGGTTCCCGATTTCATATCGGAGAACAAGTTAGCCCCCATGGACCCGATGACCATCGCCTCCAGCGTAGGTCTCGACTACGTCCCTCCCCGCCTCTGGACCAAGATCAATTCGCTCTTCGCGTACTCCTACATGGCGGTCGTGAGGGGCTTCCAACAGGCCTGCCGCGACTTGACAACTACGCCCACCCCTGCAGTCGTCCGAGCCCTCGCCGGCCCTGATGCGCACTACTACTTCCAGAAAGACGGGCGGGTGGAGTACGCGCTGGACTACATCGAGCATTTCGCGAACGACCAGAGTCCGCTAGGCGACAACGAGTGGGACAGTCTGCAGGATGAACAAGCTGAAGAGGGCGATGAAGAGGCGTTGGCGTATAGCCAGATGCCGGATTGCGCGAATGATTTGAACTTCGAGTTGGTCAGGCAGCAGATGGGTCTTCCGAAAAAGATGGGCCCGTACTTTGATGAGATGCAGCGATTGTTCGGGGTGTAGCTGCCCGTAGTCGCTTTGAAGACCGTGTTTGTGGATCGTTCAATTTGTACAGTACTCTAAATCAAAAGCTTTAGGTTTCCCCTGGTCCCCAAATCACGTTGGTGTCTATAGGGTTCGATCCCCTCCCCACGTGAAGACCTTACCACTGCGCATACACTTCTAACGTGCTACCTCTACATCTGAAGCTGTGAAAGTTTGTATCACTAGTTTGGTCAATCCGGAGCCAGGATGACTTACCACACACCGTCACAACTTTCAGAGCCCTTAACCGAGGCAACCTGTCCCTCGCCACCTGAATCTCGTTGTTGAGGGAAGCACCACCGACGATTTGTCCGTCGGTGAACTCGACCTTGACGTCCGATATGTGCCGCGCACTCAGTTGTGCGTCTATATCGTCCCAGGGTAACCTTCGTGAATACAACTCTGGTAAGTTGACAATTTCGAGTCAATCCGATGGTCAGCGACGGACTCTGAGTCGGAGCCCGAACTTGGCATTGAGCGCCAATACGCAACCAATACGCCGCCTCCTACTACTAGTCTCCTAGAGCCTACAACGGTCGACGTCGGACTATGCATGCGACGGTGTGTCACCGTGTGCAGCCCTTTCAACTTTCGATTTTGTGAGTGGCTGGAAGCGGAAATTTGAATCTAACGCGCCCAGACCTCTTTGAATTTTCTCATCGTTCACGCAGGCTCACGTCTTCTTTTCATTCGCAACTAGGCATCTTCGAGAGTCAAAATAATCGTGACCATGCCACTGGCACTGCCAGTGACATCGACCTCTCTACGCTCGGGCAGAGCTTTAGAGACTATCCTACCTCCGGAACTTATGGACATGGTCGTCAACTACATGAGCTCAGACAAAAGCACCCTCACCACCTGCTCCTTGCTGTCGCATCGTTGGAGCTCCTCTACCTTCCCCAAACTCTTCCGGAGCATCACTGTCTATATCGAGGACATGGTGAAAACGCCTCCTTGTAATTGGACCTCGGATCACACACTAGATGCGCTCGCTGGACTGCTGGCTTCTGACGGTGCCTTCGAGTCAAAAGTGCTGGTCGCATACGTCAAGCACCTTCGCGTTGTGGGAAACGGGTTCTATTCCAACCGTCCGGTAGACGTGGAGTGTCTCTTCTCCATCATCGACAAGTTGAACCTAGACTCCTTCTGCTTGAGCGGCGCATATCTCACCAGTTGCTTGCCAGAAGCGTTCAAGGCCGTATACGCATCACAACATCCCATTCCAAAGAAATTGCGCCTCCTCCGGTTGGATGATGTTTGTATCTACCCACTAGCCGCACTGACAAGGGCACTGAAAGAAGAAGAGAACGAAGAAAAAGAAAAACAGGATGAAGATGGAGACGAAGACGACTCGGACGATGACGACTTAGACGAAGACAACAATGACGACGACACCGACGACGACGACGACGACGACGACGAAGATGAGGATGCTCTCACCGTGTGCCCTCTCGTACAAGTTCTTGAACATGTTTGACCAAGTCGTCGACTTCGAGATATGCGACGTGTACTTTTGGAGAGACCTGGATGGTCAGTTGTTCGGTCAAGTGTACAGTGCATACTGGGACGACCCAGCGCATGCGTTATTGGCCGCGTCGAGCGTCAGCAGCTCTTTCTTGGTCGGACGATTATGTTCAACGTTGGATCATGGGGACAGCCATGAGGATATTTTGGATATCTTCAGGCTGTCGAATGCCTTGTGTCAGCTGCGATATCTAGAGCTGTCGAAGGAGATGGGCCCATATTGTCGCAAAATGTTGAAGTCAGTCGGACATCACCTCGCGCGCCTACATATCACCCTCCAGGACTATTCTACGCGGTGGGATGACGAACTCGTACGTTTTGTTTCCTTCTATGACTAGTCTTGTAGACCAGTCAGTCTAAAATCCAAATTGCGTCCAGGATCACTACGGGGTATCTATATGCACCATGCTCTCAACGTTCTGTCTCACATCATCAGTGCTTCTCCATAGCATAGGCATACAGCTTCCACGCGTTTGCGATGCCACCACCAACATCATCTGTAATCTCCCACGCACGCTCTCTCAGTTCGATTTCAACCTTGTTTACAGTCCGGGTCACCACGAACGCTCTGAACTGTATCTGGGCGGATTACCTTGGGCCGACATAGACGCACAACTGAGTTCGCGAGGCGTAGCGGACGTCAAGATCGAGTTTTCACTTTCTTACGAATTCAAGTTGAGGAATGAGGACCGTGTGGTGTTCGATAAAGAGCCTGAGTTTGTCAAGGAGAAGTTGCCGCTGTTGAGAGCGTCGAATGTCCTGGTGGTATGCGGTGAGTCAGCTCTCTTCTGACGCGTTCAAACTAGTAGTAATCCAAGCCTTTCATAGTTCCTCCCGAACAGGTTGAGTCGTAGGTTGTTGTCACGGTTTGCTGTAACTAGTGGCTAAGATCAATTGGCAAAGCGTCTCTCCACTGGTACTTGTGCCATTGTATGAGCGTCGGCTTGTTTGCTTTTTGGGAACACAACTGGGATGAAAGCCTACATTAGCAAGGCGGCACTTCGGTTCCAAAAGCGACTACATTTCGTGAAAATACGGACCCATCTGTTCCGTAAGGCCCATCTGCTGCCTGACCAGCTCAAAGTTCAAATCGTTCGCGCACTCCGGCATCCGCTCATACTCCAAGGCATGCTCGTTTCCCTCTGCCACCAGTTCTTCGTGCACGTCATCCCATCCCTCGTCCGAGTTGCCCAGCGGACTCTCCTCCATCGCGTAGCTCTCGATATGATCCAACACGTACTCAACGCGTCCACCTCCCCGGAAGTAATAGTGCGCTCCCACGGAGAGGGCTGCGACGATGCGAGGGGTGGGCACGGCGGTGGGGTCGCGGCAGGCTTGTTGAAAACCTTGAAGGACCGCCATATATGCGTACACGAAGGGCGGATTGATGCTGGGCCAGAGGCGAGGAGGAAGATAGTATAGACTCATCGCCAAGGCCATGTGCGACGGGCTGGGATTGGTCATGAAGCGCAGCAGTTCTAGGGGCATCGACATCGAGTCGAAGATAATCTCAGAGGTGCCTAATAACAAGAGCAAGCGTCAGCGACTGTGGTTCAAAGAACCCGAGAAGGACATCAGAAACGTACTGAGCAGCCTGTATCGCATCCTCGGACTGAGCCACCCGTCAGTACACCTGTCGCAGGTGCATCCCCACCTCTTCATCTCCACGTGTTCATCCACAGCAGGTAGGCGCAATGCAGCCCTGCGATCGGATACGGCTCGCTCGTCCCATACTCCCTGCCAAAACTAGCACCGCCCGTCAAATTGAACTCCAAGATACCAAGCGGTGTGATTGTCAACAAATTATCACATCTCTTGAGATCTGTCTCGGTGCCGGAAATTTCGGGTTGCAAAAGTGCCTCGACAGCCAACGGGTTCATGAACATCGCAGCGGCGTGGAGAGGCGTCAAACCCATGTCGTCTTGTTGATGGATGCTATCAGGGTTCGAGGAGTGGTACTGCCTGATGAACTGGTCGATAGGCATGCCCGCGAAGTCTGCGGATGCGCTTCTGGAACTTGCAGCGATCGCGTGCTTGAGAGGGAGGTTGTCCGCAATGAAACTTGAAGCGGATCGAACGTCCCTCCTCATCCTCATCCTCATCCTCATCCTCGTCTTCATCATCATCGTCCCCATCCTCGTCGTAATCATCACAAGAATCCGGCGTTGCCCGTGCTACTTTAGCTGCGTCGGCCTCCTTCGCCTTAAGCCTCGCCTCGTTCCCGATGTCCGGTTCCAAGCCGATTCGAGCGACCTTCCTTGTGCTGCTGAAGGGCTCGTCCTCCATGCCGATGGCGAGGGCGAAATCCTCTGTCTTCGCTGGCGTAGTAGGATTCGACATGGATGATGAGTGTAGGGAGAGAAGAGTGGGGAGGGGGATAAGAGGATAAGTTCACGTTTATATATGACGGGAGCCAGAAAGAGAAGCTTCCTCAGTAAATTGCCTGTCAAAACCCAAAAGTACGCGGTCAGAACACGATCACCCGGTGCAACGTCCGGCGACGCGCCGTTGGTCACAACAGACTCCCTTCCTGATGTTATAGAGAAGATGCGACTCGCAATAACGGACATGTATAACACGATGCGGCGCGTTCGGTCGTCCGGAGACGGGATGGACACGTCCAAGACGGTGACGCCACATAATGGAAGACGCGTCAGTCTGATCGACCGGCCCGGGCATAGCTCAGAGAATGATTCGACAAGTTGAAGTAGTCACTGCAGTGGTGTGGGTGTCAAGGATGGAGCCAGCTTCAGTGTATCATGCTGAAAGCCGTCAACAAAAGAGCATGGTGGATAAAACAGGGTCCAATCCATTCAACACCTTCATGTTGATCCACGCTTTAGACAACATCCCTCACGATGTTACCTCCTCGTCCGGACCTGTGAAAATTTGGGTCATTGATCATTTCCTCCAGAATATGGCCAGTGACCTACCACACACCGTTAGAACGTTCAAATCCCTTAACCGAGGCAAAAACTCCTTCGCCAACTCAATCTCCGTATTGAAATTGACACCATCGTCGTTGTATCTGTTGGTAAATTCGACCTTGACGTCTGCTATGTGCCGCGAACACAGTTGAGTTTCTATATCCTCCCAAGGTAACCTTCGTATGAGGTCTCGCAGATGAGCTCGATCTTGAACTTGGAGATAGATGTCGGCAAGTGGAAGACGATGTTGGTGACGTCATCGCAGACGAATGGAAGCTGGAATTCCACGTTGTGCAGAGCTGCGTACACTGTGATGTGGAATGTAGATAGCCTCGTGCACTGTGATACACCGAAGTAATCCTGTCCAACATATTGAGCTTTTCGCTGTTGCAGGAAAGTGGTTAAATACCGACGTACAGCTTCGTCATCCCAACGCCTAGGATAATACTCCAGAGAGACATGCAGGTGCGTAAGGTGATGTCCGACTTTCTGCAATATCTCACGAAAAGTTGAGCCTCTCTCGCTCGAGATTTCCAGATGCCGCAATGTGTGACAAAGTACTGTCGACAGCCTGAGGATCTCCAAGACATCCTCATTGGCTGCCATGACCTTCAATTTTGCAGAAAAACGTTCCACATGGCTGGTCCCGGTAATGTTCGAAGCAGCCGTCAACGCGTTCGCTGGATCATCCCAGTATGACGCGTAGTATAACGAGTCGAAGGTAGCATCGGGATAGAACAGGCCCGCCGTATCGAACGAGAAGAACACATCGCAAATCTCGAACTCGAGTACTTCAGCGAACATGTTCAAAAATTGTACCAGGGGACATTGGGCAAGGGCCTCCTTATCGTCCGCCGCGGGTGGGTACATACAGGTGTCTTCCAGGGTGAGATGCTGGAGACTTTTCACGGTAGGGTACCGTGATCTGCACATGTCCAACGCAGTCGGAGAGCAACTGCTGAACAATACACCAGTTGAGCTGAAAGACTCCAGGTCTAACTTGGCGAAGATGGGTGCGAAAGATTCGACGGTTACGCGTCGTCTGGGATTATCCACAGCCTCATCCGTACCGTGCGCTCTTGAAGGCAACAAAGGGTAAGAAACATCTTTAGTACCGCCTCCCACGACGCGTAAGTGTCTGACGTATGTGGCGAGCACTTTCGAGGAAGCGTCATCTGAAGCCAAGAACGCGGCAAATGCGTCCAGTGAGTGGCTAAAGTGCTCGAAAGGATGGTTCCGTTTTGTCTCTTGGACATGGATGGTGAGATTTTGGAAGAGACTGGGGAGAGCGCAGAGGTGCCAACGACGTGAAAGGAGGGAACAGGTGGCGAGGGAGATTTTGTCTGAGCCCATGTGGTCGACGATCATGTCCATAAGTTCCCGAGGTCTGGCGATTTGCCTGGGTACGAAAGAGACGTCGAATTCATGGGTACGACTCGGAGTTGCTTGGATGGTCTCAAGTTGAAGATCTAGATGATCCGTGACCATGATGTACTGTGATGTGACCGTGTCTCAATGATTGTTGTGACAGTCGCGTTTTGAGCTGTTGCCATCAAACTCGCACTGTCGTCGTCGTCGTCTGTCTCAGCGTGCTCGTCGTCGTCGTCCTCTGTTCTGCTCTTGTTCTCAACGTCCACGACGACGAAGCGCTCTCTGTGTGTCCTCCGCCCTCACGACCCCAAGGGTTCCCCCACGTTCTTTTCCTTTTCACGCCCGCAAAGCACTACCAGCCATGCACAACATCAAGAATCATCCCGTAGAACGGGTCCAACACAGACGTCTCTTTAAACGTCAGCACCTTGGCGGCGTCATCGACGGCGGCAACCCCGTCCCTGCTGGCTTCACCGTCACCGAGGTCACGGTCACTGAGACGTTCAAGATGGACCATACGACCGTCCTCGAGACCGAGACTCTCAGTGTCGCAATACCCATTACGGCCACACCAACACCCAGCCCATCGCCTTCTCCCGTCGTCCCTGCAACCACGTCGTCGAGCTCTAGCAGTTCCACACCAATCTCCAGCTCTCCCCCGGCCTCTCAGCCACCCGCTTCCCCCACGTCTTCGCCTTTGCCTACGTCCACGCCACTCGCGTCTCCTCCTGTCAGCTCGAGTGCAACTTCTCTTGGCGATGGAGTCCCATCTGGGGCTCTCGCGTCGTCCAAGGGTCTCTCCGGAGGTGCCATTGGTGGCATCGTCGCTGCCTTCCTCATCGTTGGCATTGCCGTGGCGCTCTTCTTTGTGCGTAAGCAGTTCTTGCGCAAGCGTAAACAGCAGCGGGTCACTTGGGGCAACAACTTATACCCGAAAACTGGCTTTGTCCCAGAAACTACGTACGCAAACGAGAAATCCGAGGTGTATGGTGATATACCCCCGCCGCCCCCCGAGAAGAAGGAAATGAGCTCAGCCCCCGCTTCCACAGAGGTGTTGTCTTCCTTCCCTATGCCACCTCCCCCGCCTACGAGCTACAACAACCTGCCACCGCCCTCCCCCAACTCGGCAGCTCCGTTGGTTTCTCCGCCACCTATTCCGGTCATTCAGTCTCCCGTACCCACCCTCCAGCCTGCCATGGGTTCTCCTGCAGTCACGCTCACTCCGGCCGTAGATACGAACAACACTGTCTACGCTTATGTCAAGTGCACGTTCATCCCCACCCTGCCTGATGAGCTTTCCATCACTACGGGAGAACTTGTACGCGTCCTTGGAGAATTCGATGATGGATGGGCTTTGTGCGCCAACACCAGGAATGACCAAGGTGTTGTACCGCTAGAATGCCTCGACAGGTCGCAGTTGCGCCATAGCACCTCGTCGATGGGTTACATGGGTCAGGGTACTGGAGATTGGAGGATGTCGCGTCGGGCCAGTAGTTTGTATGCTACTAGCCCGCAAGGTGCAGCAGCGATGCGAGCTTGAATAAGTCAAGTGCGTATGTCTGTTGTCTGTGCAACACACAAATGAGCTCAGACGTTGTACTTAGTATTGTTTGTTCGCGTCCTTCCTGTTCATCGCGAAACCAATCGCTAGAGGGCCCGGCTTTCCTCCCCTCTTCTCATGTGTCTGGCTACTATCTTTATCACAGCGTATCTACCCACAATATTTACTCCGCGCGCTTCCCTTGCACATACTACGCCTTTGTTTGATACCCTTGCTCTTGATACATAGTTCCCCTTTTACGCCTGTTGTCGCAGTCCTCTGTGGCTGTTGTCGCTGTTTAGATGGCTGCTCCTCCCTTTTAAACTTTCTTAAGGGGGGGCCAAGTGCTGTTGGTTTTTGCAGTTTGTGTTTGTGGTTTCCTCGTCCTCTTTTCCTTCTGGGTTTTGCCATTATATACTTATGTCTTGGCGTGAAGCTACACCTCCTTCATGCTAGGTTTGTAGTAACCTGTGTACCCTCCTCCCCGCCTCACACCCACCTGTCGATATCGCTGAAGTTCTTTGCAATGGATGCATGTCACGCTATCTGTGTGCTGGGTTGCTGTACTCACTGCGTTCAAGCACTTCCTAGGTCGACCTAGTATATGTTGACTATACTGACTCCGAGCTTCACAGAGGGGTCTGTCTACTCAGCAAATATCACCACTCGCGACGGAAAAGGATAGGATGGGTATGGGTACAAGGCACTCTTGCGTTCCCTCGTCTCTGCGGGCTGTTCAACTTCAACCTGGTTTTGCTAAGTACAAAGACTACCTAGGTAGAGCAAAACCACATGCACAATACATACATACCCGCTAATTCATACTACACGCAGCTACAGACTCCCGCATACTACTTGAACGCAGTGGCTCGCAGTGGATTTGTAGCCCTGCGGTTCGCCGACTGATCCTGTCTTCATGTGCGAAAGCCGGCGTATGTACGCTGATTTCATATTTCGTTCTACCTACCTTTGACGATATCTTGGTACTGGTACGTCTTGATATGCTTCTATCATACTCACCATAACCTGATTTGGATTTTCATGCAGCTCTGAAGGCAAGGGTTTCACCTCAGTCGTGGCGGTCGTCGTGAGTTCGTCCACGACCAAGTGTCGACACCTCAGATCGTTTCACATAATGATTGAAGAACACTCCCACTTTATCTAGGTACTTTTGAGTGCGCTTTATCTATCCCCCAGAACGCCATACACACCAGCGGGTGGCGTTGACCCAAAGCGTGGCGCTCGCCGCCCACTTACACTTGCAGTTGCAGTTGAGCTAGTTATAAACAGCTCCTTGCTTGAGTCGTCGGCGATCATGGTTTGAACCAGATATGCTTGGTTTTTTGCCCTTTCGCAAGTGTCATGCCGTCACTATGGTCAATCGTGTCTCTCTGGGGCATCGTCACGGGGTACGTCATGTGGAGGGCTCATAAGTTGGTTACATCTCTTCGGGTGCGTTATGTTGTTCATTTTATAACTTGTCGATAAGTTCTGATAAGCATAGCGGCCTGCTGCTACAGTCGTTCCGACAAATACCTAAGCTGTACTGTCTCGTCGACCCTTTTTCGGTGCTAGGAGGGCTCATCATACCCAGAGGATGGTGGAACCCCGGCTCGTACCTCACGTGGAACACGACCGAGATCCGTACGTTTCCGTACCAGAATCACACAGCGAACGCGAGGACTGACTTGAGTTATAGTGTACGGCTCGCGCAAGTCAGATTGTGCTTATCTTCATCGGGGACCCTGCATTGCTCCTATCCTACCCAGAAGCCTTCAAGGATGTGTTGAACGACCTCAGTGCGTGGGTGAATCCTCAGAGGATCCTCACACTCGAGTGAGTTTCCCAGCTAGACTCTGGGAGATTGTCCTGATGGGTGGTCCGGGATTTAGCTGTATGGGCAACTTGAAGAACATCGTAGCGTCCAACCCTCCGTCGTCACGGTGGAGAAGACACAGGAAGATCGCTGCGCCGGCGTTCGACAACCAGACGTGAGTCGCCTTTCTATAGTAGACTTATCTTGTCTTCCTGTTGGTGATCCGACCTCTTTAGATTTGCCAATGTATGGGAAGTGGCTACGAGAGCTTATCAAGAGATGATGGGCAGCGCAGACTGGAAGTCGGAACAGAACTACTTCCCGTCTTTCAATCACGTCACTACTCGAGTGAGTTCGCTTCGCCTATACCACCTCTGACATCTTCTCCTGATTGAGAGTTGAATCATCTCCTCTTGACAGGTCGCGCTGTTGGTGATCGCCGCTTGTGGCTTCAACATTTAGTAGCTAGACTGGGTACAAGACACGACGAGGAACGCTAACCTAATAGATGAGACTCTCGCCATCGTCAGCTCACACCTATATGAACGCATTTTCGTTCCCAAGTTCCTCTTGTGCCTCATACCCGCGTAAAGTTCCTTTTACATTCTATCATGCATGGTCACGGTAGGCTGATTAAGATACAGGTTGAAACCCGTCGGCGCAGCTTACGAGATTTTTGAGAAGTTCCTGTACGATGAGATCACTGCCAAGAAGGTCGAGCTTTCCGCTGATATCGACGGCGCGGTGAGCAAGGCGAGCAATAACGTGTTTGGGAGGTTCGTGGCTGCGAGTGAAGATGAAGGCACGTAGGGATTGGATATCTCAGAAATCACGGGGCATTTGTTCATATTTTTATTTGCTGGTGTAAGTCTCTCAGATTGTTTTCGCGTTTTGTATGTATCACCGTGATGTTTGGGGAGCCAGCATGAGACAACGGCACATTCTCTGGTGTTGACCCTGGCCTTCTTGGCGAGCTACCGGAAGAACAGGATCGCATCGTGAAACACATCCGATCTGTTATTGGGGACTCCGAACCTGTAAGAGTCCAACTCCGAACAATGTTCGACGATCTGCTGATCTTTGACAAGACCTACGACGATTACAGCGTGTTGACCCCCGTTCTTCATTGCTTCTATGAGGTCATCAGGATCTATCGTAAGTCTCGCCGTACTTAACAATCCACTTTCGTAAGTCCAAATTGACCGTGCTTCTGCAGCTCCCGCATGGATCACCATGCGGCAAACAGAGACGGATAGCGTCCTGCGTGCGCCACGCCTTACCCCGACGAGCGATGTCCTGCATGTTCCCAAAGGGACGATAGTCGTGATGGACACCATCGGAGCTTGTGAGTACTTCTCTATTCAGTTCATGACAGGTTGCCGCAGTGTCGAATATTGAATATCACATTTGACACTTTATGGGCCGCACCCTCGCCATTTCCCATCCCCCAACACGTTCATGCCGACTCGGTGGGCAGCATCTCAAGACCTTTCCGTCCCACCTTCCCCTGCCATGGACACCTTTATTGCATTCAGCTCGGGACCGCGCACCTGTCTTGGGAAGAAGTTTGCCCTCGGTACTAGAAGCGGTGTGTTGGCTCACGTTGTTGTTGCGCGATTGGAAAGTGGATATCAAACTGAGGCAGGGTGAAAGCGCGAAGGAATGGGAGAAGAGGGTATTGCATCCCAAGTTGGAGATTACGGTACTTACTGGTGAGCTCGAAGATGTGATTGGTGTGCAGGATTGCATCGCTGATGTTCTCGCTGTATTTATAGGTGACGTCCTTGTTTACGAGACGACAGAAATAATGAATGATACACCGATGATCTATCTGTGTTTCATATGTTGTCGCGCGCAGGGTGGCGTAAGTGGCTAGTACATACGTTGATCATAGGGGATGCGTTTTGGATATGTTGATTATACAGGGTGCCGACGAGCACAGGGTCGTTCATTTGGATACCTTGGAGGTCATACACTGATACAGGCAGTGCGATGCAGTTCCAAAGCTTTCATATCCAACAGCCTTAAGGGGCAGATATTAAACATGAGGAAAGTTCATAACGACCGTCTGTCTGTGGGGAGATAGTAGTAGTACTTCTCGTATGCACCAACTACCTAAGAAACAGCGGCGATAATGGATGACTAGCACTGTCAATGGGGGTATAAGAAGGATTTTCGACATGAATAGCATTTATGTTTATGTACTCATATATATTAAATGCCTGCCAATGCGTGCACCTGCACCGCACTGGGTGTGCTGCGAGGCAGCAAGAGGATAAGGAATCGTGACCAGACGCTACCCCGCGCGAAGAAGGAAGAAGTGATAAATAGCCCATTACGGTAAAAGTCTCACAAATGTTCAGCTGAAAGAGCCATGTAAGAGTTCTCAAAGTCAGTGAGGTATTTATGTAGGATATGAAGCGATCGTACGTACAAAGAAGAGAATAAATAATCTGTAAGAATAGAAGAAAGAGGGTAGGTCAATCGGTGGTGGTGTTTGCATCAAAATGAATGATGTGCGTTGCGAGTCGAAACGGAAGCGAGCAACAGAAAGCTCGTTCCAAATATCAAAAGCACATAATTTGAGATCATGTGCTAGGGTGTCGTGAGTCGTAAGTTCGCCCGATACGCTTTATGCCGGTGGTGTGGAGGTTTGAAACCGTGGGGATCGAGAAGAGACCCTTGGTCTTACGTCTGGAGGGCAGTAGCAGGGGTGTAGGGAGTGTTGAAAGCAGAGGACACAGAGGATCTACCCCTCTTGTGGGAAGGGCGACCGAGAATTTCCGCACGCTCCTGAAGACAGAACCTGGGAATGACTCCCTTCTCCGCATCTGATTTTCCAACTCTCTGAGCCAAACACCACTCATCCTCGTACTCCTCAATCATACGCAGCGTCTCTCCGACCCTGATGAGCAGCTCGTCGGGGAGGACGGGATGAAGGTGGCGGTGACGAGCATAAGACGGGGCAGTTTCTTTCCGCCGGGGGTCTTGGCGGATTTCGGACGAGCGGTGAGGGGGATGTTCTTGAGCGGTGAGTCAAGCTGGGAGCTCGAGCGCGGGCTGGGGACCTGAGTAGCAGTGTTGGCGGTGTTTGCAGTAAGGAGTTGTAGAGCGAGTGCTTGTCCAGTGAGCGCAGATGCATTTACGTCCACGCGCAAGTCTACCCTGCCTGACTTGTTCGACCTGGTGGAGGTTTTGCGGTATATGGTGATCTCTGGAATGGGCATGCTGGGGACAACCTCCTTGGCAGGGACCGGAGGAGGAGGGGAGGATAGGTGATTTGAAGACCTGTTCTTGCCGCCAAGTTGGCTGGAAACCATATTCAAACTACCGATGAAGCGGTTTGTACCCTTCTTTATCGCCTTGTTGGGAGCGTGGGCAGGTTCAGGTCGGGAAAGCAAGGCAGGTAGAGGGAAATACGAGTTCTTTTCGTCTCCAATCATCGTGTCAAAGTTGACTTGAATCGCGTTTGCGGGTTTCTCGGCAACGTACCGACTCATACGCTGAGATGCAGCCATACGAGCCCGCAACTTCTGACGTCTGCACCTTCCAATCCTCCACGCCGCAATACCTGAAAGCCAACGGTTCAATGAGCAATTTCCAGAAAAAGTTGCTACAAAAGAAACGCACCGATAATGATCAACCCAAAAATCACCATTACGGCCGCTAAAGCTTTCACAGAAGTCGGGAGAGGATTGGATACATCTGAAGAGTCTTCCCGACCGACCAACCCAGCCGTCGCAGACGTGGTAGAAGAGGGATCAACCACTCGCGGCGAGAAATCGCGCACAACCTGCCGACGCATGGAGGAACCAGAACGACGATGAATGTTAGACATGACCATTACTGAGAAAGATAAAGGGGATATGATATATGAAGGAAAGGAAAGGATTTCGTCGTCCAAGAAGCAGAAACGAACGCAAAGGAGAGAGAGGAAAGGAAGAAGAAAGAAGATGGATCGGCGACGAGGCCTCCGCCATCGTTATATGTCCGCTTATTGTGATGCAGGCTCCTGGTCGTCAATATATCGCATCAGCAACAGCGAACAGCCTTTGTCGCCAGCCTGATATGTTTCACGCTCCAGAGCAAGACACTGATGAGCATCAACCGGATTTCCGAAGATGGAAATGCAATTCCCTAATTAGGGTCGGGTGCCTTGAAAAAGGATCGGCAACGGACCCCGGAAACCGCGCCTGCGCGCAATTCCCAGGATTTCCGATGAAGTTGCAGTGTCACTCCGGCCAGTGCTGGCAGCAAAGATTGAGCCAGTGCACGCCACAATTTCTGAAATCAGCACCCTCGTTCCAAGCTGAGTCTCATGGGTAGTTTTGGCGATGACGGAATATGCCAATCACACTCAACCGACTCGTCAATTTGACGGATGGGATACTGTAGATGTCAATGAATTGTATCCAGTAACAAATTCGACACAGCACGATATAAAGACCTCGCGCCTTCAGCAGGCACATATTCCTGCAAAGAATCCTTGACAAGTTTCTCTACAGTCGCGGCAGGTAAGGCAGGTCCTTCTCCAGTCAACGAATGCAGCGCTTCTGCAGCAATGGCCATCTTCTCCTCATCTGAGAAAGAAACGAATGGAAGCACAGTCGTGACCCGTGAGAGGAGGGATGGCTACGAGTGGGGTAGAGTAGCATGGCGTCAGTGATTCATTGCCTTTCAGTAGGACAGATAGACACTCACTCCAAGGCGATCGGAGACTTGTGGCCGTAGCATACCCATGAGGTCGACGTATTCCTCTCGGGTCATTGGCGCCTCGGGAGCTACCCGCTGAGCTTGATGTTCAAAGACGAGATCATGTCCAATGTTAGAAGTACCCAACCATATCACCTTCGACACGTCGACATGTCGTTGTCCAGCACCGAAGGAACATCGACCAAGTTCCCACGGCATTAAGAGGGAAGATAGATACTTTTCGTCCTCTACCTTCTCGATTTCCTAGAGTCACAGCAATACTTTAGCGTCCATCAATCCAGACCAGATACTGACTCACATCAAGCACAACGACGCAACGCTTTCTCTGATGTTCGGTAAGGAAATCGCCCAACGTCGATGAGGATGGCTCCTGAGAAGCAACCTTAGCAATATGATCAATAAATATTGAGGCGTGGGCGTTGGGGTCATACCTCGAATGGACTCATTGAGTAGCTACGCCAGATATCATGTGTTGAGCTAAGCGTCGTCATATTGACCGTATGCGTGGGCACGTCGAGGAGGGAACCAACTGCGTCATCACCTCATCAGTCAGAAGTACCGCCTGGGAAATGAAAAGAGGGCTTACATCTTCGCGCTAACAAGCTCTTTCCATGCCCACTTGGACCTATCATTCGGTAATTAACAAATTACTCGCAAACAGCTGTGCGTGTATACCACCACTCACCACATAGCAAAACCACGATCGGGGCAGCAGACGGCATACTCAACACACGGAACAACTGTTCGAGGGCTCGGTCTTGTCCAATCATGTCGTACCTCACCTTGGTCAACGGGCGGAAGAATGATCGATGGATCAAAGCTGACGCGCGTCGAGTTTGCGGAGCCTCAGCTCGAGAAATGAAGTATCTTGTCGCAGGATCCAAATTCTCCAACAAAGCAGGTTCCGCGGGTGTTTTCCCGCCAGGTTGACTCTCTGACGGAGAGACTGACCGAGAGGTAGCACGACTTCGAAGAGCATTCAGCAGGCCCGACGGGTTCGCGCCGTGCGCAAGCAAGAGCTTGATAATATCTTGTTTGTGTTTCAGTTGGGTGGTAGTTACTGCGAACGCCAGGGCGGACTGTGGGCCGACGTCGTCGTTGGGTCCGGATTCGCCACTTTCCAGGACGCGGCGAACTTCGCTGATGTCGTCGCTCGCAATAGCAAACAAGAGCGTGGGCCGAGGAGTCGCAATGGCGTGAACGGGTGATCGCATAACGGAAGGCGGGCGGGAACTTAACAGAGCGTCACCGCGAATGGTGTCATCCATCTCATCTGCAGCGACATAGTCGTCGTATTGCGGAGCGAAATCAACTTCCTCCTCTTCGCTCAGAGATACCAATTGCTCAGAGAGACTGCTTGAGGGGCGGATATAAGGTGGGATATTCGCAAGCGACGAACGCCGCGAGGACGATTGTTTAGAGTCGAAATCCCGAGATACTCTGTGTTGCCAAGACTGGCGACGGGTAATAGCATCCGTAGGGGGTATGGAAGGGCAATGATCCATTGCAGGGGCAGAACGTGGTTGACCGGCGAGTTCGGTATCAAGGTCGGGTATCGAGCTTGAGCGTGGCGACATGAGCTTGAAGGACAATGATCAGCGTGAACGCAGGACTTGAATAGCGTTCATATTCTCACCAATATATTATTAGAGATAGAATAATCCGATGATACAGCGGGAGATAATGGCGTACGAGTTGATGCTGAAAGAAGCAGGTGGTCAAGGTAAAAAAAAACTTCAGGGAGATGCAATTTTACTGACCAGTGTTAGCAGTAGTCAGAGATGGCGGGAAAGCAGACGACGAAGAGGGAAGAGTTGCCGACGACGAATTGAGTATCAACGACTGTAGAGTTGTCAGTCTGAGTAATCATCTTGCGCAAAGAAAGATACATACCAAACGAAGGGGCTTGAGCCTTCTAGGACTTGCAGAGCGAACGAGAGCAGGTGAAAGTAAAGCAGATTCTCTGGTGTGTGAAGATCCAGCCGAGTTGCTGATGCTCGGGTGCGAAAGACCAGTCAATGCGGGAGGGGCGACGGCGCGCGCCATCTGAAGTAGTACCAAAAGTTCGGAGGGAGCTGATTGAAGATTCCCGCGAGCGTGCCCGCATAGAATGCCTAAATCCGAAGGGCACCTTGGTCGAAGTAGCAGATGAAGGGGTTTCAATGGGAGATTGTGAAGCAACAGGAGAAGAAGACATGAGGGGTTTCATATGCGACTTCGCAGAACCAAGCTGCGAAGGTGGACGAGAAATGGCAGACGCTGAGCCAGGCGATAAATGAGGAGAAGGCGAAGAGTCTAGTTTGAATGGTGCAGAGAAATTTCGGACAGAGGATGAATACGGACTAGGTTGGCCGGGAGGAGAAAAGACCGGAGTACGAGACGACGAAGGAGTGGGTGCTCGACTGACAGGGGTGGAAGTGGTGAGAGGGTACTCGTCATGAAAGGCGTGAGCGAAGGAAGCATACGATCCAGCAGGGGAAATAGGAATAGAAGAGTAGTATTCGTCGTAAATGTTTGGCGCACTCTCATCAGGATCAGAGTACGCAAGAGAGACAGGCTCATCAGGTCCATCCGTATCGTCCTCTTCGATGACGTTAGTGAACGGAGATGGTGCGTTCGACGATACAAGTTCTCCGCTGGTGTCTGGATCATCATCCGGCGAAGAACCGACTATGTAGGACGCTCTGTAGGACTCTTCTCCTGGAGACGTATTTTCAACGTCGCTGATAGGTTGGGAGAATACCGAAGGATCATCCAAAGGGCTGTGAGCTTGTACAACGTGATTGTCGACAAGTGCAAACGGCTCGCTAGAAGGCGTCTCGGTGCTATCGTGTGCCTCCAGCGTTCGGTCTACGCCTAGAAGGTTGCTCGGCTGCACCACAGCACTGGGCGGGGTCATGTGGACTGGTTGGTCATCGTCGACTACATATCGGGGTGTCAGGTCAGCTTCAACTTGCTTTGTATCCAAGGGAGAGGTAACGATAGTATCTGTGGTCTTCGTGAAGGCTTGATGCGAGTGGTACGTGGATTCTGCAAGGAGTGGTGCAACTATCTCTGCGGAAGGAAAATGGTAGGTAGCAGACGTATATAGGATATTCTCCTGACCAGAGGCGAGCCCGAGATCATCCGGGAAACTCTGGTGTAGAAGGTCGACGCTCGTCATAGGTGAAGTGACGACATGGGCATCCGTGAAGGCCTGGTGGGGATGCCGGGTGTCGTCTGAATCTAACACATACGCTAATTCTGCGGCGTTCTCGTCGAATGGCAAAGACTCGTCAAATCCTTCGTCATGAAGTGAAGAGGTAAGCGGAGGTCGCACAGTGTCCTCTACATCTATCACAACGGATTTCGAGCTGCCAAGGGAAGATGTGCTCTGACGACGTTGATAATCCGAGGGGCTATCCAAATCGTTGATGAACGCGGCTGCTGCTTCCGAGTTATGTTCTGCAACATCCGTGCGTTCGTCCTCGAAACCATTAGGACCGCTAGAAAACAGTGTCGTTGCCGGCCACCCTGAGGAAGTCGCTGGGCCAAATGTGGGGGAGATGACACGTGAAGACGGTGTGCCGAATGGAGAAGAGAGGATGCTCAGCGTAGAAAATCGCCTCTCGCTGTGAGGAGGTGATATAGCGAGTGGAGTGGGCCCAGTCCAGTTGTCAGCGTACCCGGAGTCGATAGAGTCCTCTCTTGTGGAAGACATAGACTCTAATGACTCGAGAGGTACAGCACGAGGAGCAGCCAACCTAATCTCGATGGGTGATAGAAGACTACCTTCACCTCTCAGTATGGCTGTGTTCACTTCAACAGAAGGTGTCGTCGGCCGTGCGGTCACCGAGGTCTTGGTCTCATCTTGTCCCAAGACGTTCGGTTCTGCTATCAGCTCAAGAGCCGGAGAACCATCTTCTGAATTCTCTAAGAGGGGGAACTCTCTCCGTGGGAGCTCTGCGGTCTCTTCTGGTAGCATCTGTGAGTCGCCTTTGACCTCGAGTTCGCGAATGGGCACCGGGACCAGTGGTGCTTCTGTATTCTTGACAAGAATAAACTCTGGTCGTTTGCTCTCTGAGTCTGCCACGAGTGGACTTTGCATGAACTCGCGTTCAACCACTAGCCTCTCATCCTCGACATCCTTCCCATCAACCATGTTCACCAACTCATCCAACACCGTAGGAGCATTCGACCAACTGGGCTCCTCCTCAACTTCTATAGCATCTCCCAACGCTAAGAGCAAACTGGACATCCTGGGTGACCGAGGTGGAGACCGAAATGACTGTACCATGTCGTCCAAAGACGTACGCGGAGGGGGCGTAGCAACACCGCTGACCTGGATACTAGGTGGACTAGCGACGCGTTCTACGGGATCATACATCGAGGATACATCGTAGATTGGTCCCTTGACTTTGATTTTAGCATCGTGAAGGAAGTTGCACGAGTCCGAGAAGAGGCAGCGCCCTTGCGAGTAGAAGGGACATGGTCGCGCTGTGACGACTGGTGTGAGAGCGAGCCTTTGTATGTTTTCTGAACAAAGAATACATACTCCTGAGCTTCCATGGGGGATCCGGAATCGACATGAAGAATCATTGAAAAAAGGAGCTCATTGACAGAAAAGGTCGGCCTCCACGACTGTGACAGTTAAACAGTAACCACCAAGACCCAAGGAAGCGCCTAAACATGTTTGGGCGCTACAATACTTCTCGCACACTTATCTATCTGTTACGTAAGCGAGGCACGAGCAGAGTGACAGATTATCGTCTTCGCGCCAGCGTACGGTAGCGCAGACTCCTACCCATCGCTGCGGGAGGTAGAAGGGGGAGAGGACATGCGGATTATGTAGATTATATTCAATCTGATCTAATCCGTTTCATCTATGCGAATTACCTAAGCTTCGCGCACATGATCCCCCCTTCCCAACTCTCCCCAACTACCTCCCTGCAGCGACTGGCACAAAACATTTACAAACAAAGTCAGGGTCGCATTTTGGATCTCTCGGACTCTCAAATGTATGAGGTGCAAGCGGAAATTATAAACGCTGAAACAATATTTTAATGACATACGTCCGTTTCGGGTCGACATACCCCCTGTTTTCAGACAACAGATGGACACGACTCTTCCTGCGTACACGACAAATCTGATCCCTCCTCACCGCATCCATCTATCAGTTTCTATCAATCGGATCCACGGAACGTACTATGACCTCATCGAACGATACACAAATACCAACACTGGACAAGATTCGCGCGGAAGGAGAGCGAGTATTCGGCATAAGACCACGCCGTTTGGCATTCTTCGCGGCACGTATACGAGCAGCCTCTGCTGTTTTAGGCACAGGTCCATCCACTTCCCTCCATAGATCCTCTTCGTTGTCGGGGAGCTGGTCTGGTATAAGATAGACACTTGGTGTGACTGCAATCTTGCCACGGCGAGGGCTCCGACGACGAGTAGCAGACATTAGGTCTTCTAGCAACTGCCACAATCCTGGTGTGGAGGCAGCGATGATGCACCGGATGGGCTCCTAAGCGCGGGAGAACACACCCAACAATGGGAGAACTCCTGGCAGAGGGGTACCACGTAAGGGTGTTTGGGGAGGAGTCGTAGAGGTAGGCCGAGGTACTCGAACGTAGAAAGGAGTGTAAGGGAGAGGCCCGAAATAGGTCCGAGAATGTCCG